>JANHGC010005451.1:74343-85537 GCA_027560395.1 Boaedon fuliginosus | reverse complement strand
GGTTATTAATATATAATGTATTAATATTTTACTGCATCATTTTTCTTTGTTCTAATATTTAGAGTTCCAATATTTTTATATCTTAATCATATTGTATAGTTCAAAATATTTGTCCCCTCTATAACATTATAATAGGTATAATCATTTTCATTGATATATTCCATTAAATCTAAATTTAAATTTACATAATCTTTCAATTTCATTTCCAAATCCTTTTCAAACCAATAGACAATTCATTATTACCTTATTAAATCAATATCATGTTAAACTCCAAAATCCTAATCTTTCAACATTTTTATTCACACATCTCCTAAACATTTCTTATTTAGCCATTTCCCCTCCCTGTCCTACTTCTATTATAACATACATTTTTCTTTTTCTTTTTTTATAAAGGAACAGCTTTTAGCTTTAAATCAAAATATTCCATCCATTTAACCATCGCCTCTCATTTCCATTTGTGTAATCACCATCCATCTTCTGTCTCTTCTATCATGCTTCCCATCTCTGTCAACAAGTTGTTGTTTCTGCTTGAAGGCATGTCGTTTTTCCTCTCATTCAGTCTCAAGTTGCTTCGCCATTTTCTCAGTTCGCTGCGCGTGTGCAGGCGTCATCTCTTGTTCCAATGCCAGCTCCGTCACGATCTTAACTTTCCAGTCTTTCACCGATGCATTAAAGGTATAATTTCCAGTATTTTCACCCCATTCCACCATAAGATAACCCTTTTCTCCATCTCTGTTAGTTTTAAAGCTCCACAAATCTCCATCTGGCTGAATTTTATCATCAAACTGGTTGCTCTCCTCCCCAAGTGATGCCATGCCTTCCTCCTCCCGATTGTTATTTATCTCCTCAAAGTTATTATTATCTGGTTCTCCAAGCATCTTATCAATCTGATCCATTATCTTTTGTAAAATACTCTTCATACCATCAATATTGTCCATTATTAGCTTTAGACTCAATGGTTTTATATCCATTTTAAACTCTTTTTCGCCACTAAAAGTTCTCTTTCAAATCACGCTCCTTCCCAATTATCCACCTCTTGTAAATCGTTGAAATTACTTTTAGTTTAGTTCTCTTTGGGGTTTCATTTATAAGCAACAAAAAATTTCTTCTTACCCACGATTAGATCTGCTTGTTATTCAATTCTCTCCTCCTGCTCAATCTTTTGTTCCGGCTGATTCCAACTTCATAACGGCCATGTTTGCCACTGTTTCTTCTGTCGGTGGCTTCAGAGATAAACCCAAGAACAGGCAGGGCTCCCCTATACCTGTCTGGTAGCTCCCCCTTGCTTTGCACACCCCTACAAGGTACATCGGCTCCTTTAGGAGCCCCCCAGCGGAGAAACCTGGACCAAAGCTGCGGAGGTCGTGAGCTTCACACCCAGTACAGCTGTCATCAAACCAGAAGCTCCAAAAGCAGTGCCTTAATTATCTTACTTCATTTGAATTGTTTTGCTTAAAGCATCTTTAAGTATATTTACTTGAAAAGCAAAGCAAAATCTTTGGAGTGTTGCTAAGCCTCATTATTTGAAATTTGTCTGTGGTGTAGTTGATTGTAAGAGTCATGGAAAGATTTTGGGTTTTGGAAAGGAATAAGATTGACATAATGGGAGAGCTGGAAGGAATAAAAACAAAGAGCAGAATTTTCCAAGAAAGACACATGGAAACCCACTTGGATATAGAATTGGAATGACTTTATTATTACTTTAGATTTTCTAAAATAATAGCATGGGGATGTTAAAATAATAGCACGAGGAGGGTTATGCAGCTGCATTGCTCTGCAGGAATAAGGTAGAATCCCCAACTCTACATGAGGTAATTTCTCTTCAGTTAAATAATATTTCTATTAGTGAAATATTGGCATGATGACATTGTAAAATAAAGTAATTGAAAACTGAAAATACAAATAAATAATGCTGATCTCCTTTAATCTTTTATATTTCAAATTTCAGGCATATGGTGGAGATGGAATTCTTCAACGAATCAAGAGAATAATTTATGATGCCAAGTCTACAGTGGGAGTACGTAAAGTATTAGAAACTATTTATATCCAACAAGTTAAGTAGATGCAGCACTTGCTAAACACAGAAATTAATCTGGAAAGGTTTCGTTCAATCATATTACTGGATTTGTCTTGGTTACGATACATCTTGTTTTTTAAACAAACCTGTTGACATATAAAATGTATCATTGGTAGTAATTGGATAGCATCTGAATCTGTTATAGTACATATGAATAGTTGACAGATAGAGCGTGGACACTTTTTTCCAAATCAGTCTTCTCTTGTACAGTATGTTCCTTCCCACAGATAACATAACATTCAACTATTACAATTTTGTTTTCTTTCTCTGGCTGGTGTACATTTCTATTACTTTCAAAATATGTTCATTTGGACGTTGTGCTACTGGAAATTGTGCTGCTAAATATTATACTAGACAAGGAAGGATTTTTTTTTCAGATTGTACAGTTTTCTTTCCATTTCTTTCTTATCTTGTACATACAGTATGCATGCATTTTGAGCTTACTTTTTATGGCCATGCCAAATTGTTTCTGATTCAGTTGAGTATGTATAAAAACGTTAATGTTGGTAGTTGCTGTCCATGAACACCAGTTGACATAAAACCAGTGTTATGTAGATCTCAACACAGTTTTGCCTATGTATGTTGTGTTCTTCTATAGGGTTTAAACTATTAAATAATCTAGGCCATCCTCCACCTATGGAATAAGTTCTGACAGAATTTTAAATGCAAAAGAGTAGCATGTGCATGCATGTGCTTTAAAAGCCGCCTTGCAAATTCCTGTACAAAAATTAAATGGATCTATTTGAAATTTAATACTGTTTACAAAGGTAGATGAGGTGAAGTATAAAGAAGGAAAAAATGGGAACTAACACCCAGGCTTTCTCTGAAACCATTTTTTAGAACATTTGTGTGCATATTCCTTGAGCTACTGGGGATTATTTCTGGCAATGTTGTTAGTTCTAAGGGTGAATCATGAGAAAAAGGGTTTAAGGATACTAGCAAAGAAGTAACAATCTTCCCACTTCTTTCATTAAAGTTTCGGTGTGACATTCTCCATGCCTTGATTCTTCTTAAAATATGTTAATATATAAGATGGGGAAGTGGTGGGAATCATCTTCTCCCAAGTTATTCAAAATATTATGAAAATATAACCGATGGCCAATTATTTCTCTACAGTCTGTTTTCAAGAGTTCACCACTTCTTGGTTGCTTTCTCTTTGGTCTGCCACTGGGTGTCATCAGCATCATGTGTTATGGGATTTGCACTGCTGACTCGGGAGGATCAGACGAAGCTGAGACATCTAAGAAGGAATCCACAAGCAGGGATCTAACTGATGAAGGCACTGAAGAGGAAGCAGAGGAGGAAAGCAGTGAAAGTCCTGTAGAATTTCCAGAGAGAGAGCAAGAACAGAAAACTATATTGGAAAAAAAGAGAGACTAAACGATTAATGTTTTTTTTTCCTGTAGAATTTCCAAATAGAGACTTATTTATTGAATTCAATTATACCTGTGATCTTCAGAGATAAGAACTTTTTCATTCATTTGTGTTATGTGCATGCATTTAAGTTGCTTGACTGTGAAGAAGAATGGGGTTGGATTTGGGGTTTTGATGTCTCTTATTGTCTCTCTTCTGCATAAAAAGGAAATTCAAGAGAGTAGGTGGGTTATTTTATATAACGAATTCTGAGTTGGGTTAAAAAATACCCCTCATTTCTTTTTTGGATACTGATACATACATTTAAAAACATTTTTTTCCATTATGGCCAAAATCTACCTTCCTCCCTCCTTCTCTCCCTCCCTCCCTTCCTTCTTTTCCCCTGCGATAAAACCTACCAATATTGAGCTGTAGAAATCTTTTATGGGAAATATGCTTTGAGATATTACATATTTTAGTGGCTATACTTTCAAAACAGTATTTGTTATTGTTTCAGAAAACAAATTAGAATTTCTTTTTATAAAATGGGATAGCTAAAGAAAAGTATTACAAATTCCCTGGCTTTAAAAAAAACATGATTAGTACATTTAGAAATAGCATTTACTTACTCTCTGTTTGATCTCTGTGTCCAGTTGGTTACTTTTATATTATATTGGTCCAATGTGTTGCATTAAAGGTGTTAAATCTTTTTCCTTTACAGGAAATTTCCCTATATTTTAACCATATGACAGTCTCAGGATTCTGTTTGTTAATTGCTGCACTAGCATAATAATTTGGTGAATGTGGCTTCTGCATAGTTAATATTCTATTGACTTACTTACATTGAAAATTCACTTGACATCTTTATATGGCCAGCATTTTTTTTTAAAAAGAGTACTTTTTGCCATATGTTTAACTATATATATATATATATCATCCCTCGTACTGTCCCATGGTATGAATAGGGACCACGTCTCCAAGGTTGAGATCTCAAAGGATAAGCCATAGGGTTATACTTGGAATATTGAAACCATGGTGATTGCCATAGCAATCAAGCTTATGCTGCTGATTTTTAAGACTATGGCTGTATAACATTCAGTTTAATGACTGAAAATAAAAACTGTAACCTTATATCTCATAGTGGAATACTTGGCTTTAATTAGCAGAGCACAATTTCTTATATACCTTGCCAAATAAATATTGAGTTTAATGTCTTTTTTTAAAAAAAAATATGACATTAAGGCTAAGGAATCTTCTGCTTCCTAGTTCAATTAATTTCATTCTCTAAAAAATTCTCATAACTTTAAAGCAAAGTTGTCAAGCCTAATTCTTTGTCATACAATATTCTATTAATTGGAAGGAAATTCTATGATCCTTATTGCAGTTGTTTTGAAAAATAATCATACACACTTTTTAGAAGAACCCCTTTCCTTGGTAAAAATGAATATTGGTCTTTAAAAACACTTTATATTTCTTGTGTTTTTATACCAAGTACTTTTACTAGGAGTTACTATCTTTCCAAAGAATAAATGTTTTTTTTCTAAATATAGTGAATGGAACTGTTTTAACTATTACTGCTGGGTTATATATAAAATCGTTTATTTTTACTGCTGCTTATTGAAAATTCAACTAGTCTTATGAATGTAGAAATATTTTATAAATATTTTTTCCCTCAGGTGTTTCAGACATCTGTTCAAATTTAGCTTTGACCCATGTAGCAGAGATCATTTCTAGTTCAAAATAGTTGCTCAAAATTCCAAAGGATAGTTTGTAGTTCTGCATGTGATGCCTATTGCCCGGTGCAGTTTAATAGGAATTATAGGTCTCTTTTGTTAGTACCATTTCTATGCCCATTAGATACTCTTAATCAGCTGTTGAGTGTCTCAAACAATAACATTTAGACTAAGTATAGTTTATCATTTTTCTTTTGAATGGCTAAACTTCCAGATATTTACTAAACTGCATTATGTTCCCATTTCACTCCTGACGTTTTAATGTTATAATTAGAATGAAAAGCCTCTGGTATAAAACAAAGTGAGAGATCACATGAAGTGCTTCACTCAGTAGCCATTATGACTTGAATCGGAAGTGCTCTAATAACATAAATCCAAAATAAACATTATCGAGTGTAAATTGGTTGTGTGTGTTGGAGGGAATTGTATACTGTATAATAACAAAGGTTGGTACTGCATTTATGTGTATTTTGGCACTAGTTTTTCTAATAAAGGATATAAGATTTCTTTTGGATCAGATTAAAGGGTCATATAAACACTGAATCTTTCCCAGAGAAACCAGGGGATGCTTAATGCAAAGCCTATAAGTGGTACAGGAAGTCCTCGAGATGCAACAATTCATTTAGTGACTGTTTGACATTACAACAGCACTGAAAAAAGTGACTGTTTTTCACACTTATGACTGTTGCAGCATTCCCATGATCCTGTGATCAAAATTCAAAAGCTTGGCAACTGACTCATATTCATGACAGTTGCAGTGTCCCAGGGCCACGGAATCCCCTTTTGTGACCTTCTGACAAGCAAAATTAATGGGGAAGCCAGAGTCACTTACTGTTACAACTACAGAGTGGTTTACTTAACAATTGTGTCAGGAAAGTTTGTAAAATGGGGCAAACCTCACTTAACAACTGTCTGCTTAACAACAGAAATTTTGGAAGAAAAAAATTCTTTTCCACAAGAAGTTGTAGTTGTAAGTGAAGGAATACATGTATATAAGACAGACATCTAGCTACTAATATTTAATTATCCTTTTATCTCCATATGTCCCCAAATCTTTTCCTATTGGTCTATTTCCTGATATCCTGGCAGTAGCCATGGTAATACCCACATAGACCTCCATCAGTTTAATTTATTACAGTGTGAAACCTGGTCTCTTGGTGCTACTGACAGGTGTTTTTCATATTTCTTCACTCCTTTTACCTGGACAATGCAAATTTCTTTACTCCATCCTGGGAGCCTGTTGCCATGCAATCAAATTGTTTCCTGCCTCTTTAATAATGTATCTTTAACATACAGTACAGTTCATTCACTTAAAGATGAAAATCTTATAAGATTGTCATTTTTTTGTCTGTTGCTGTGCTAAAAATAGTCTTGCATGAGCAGATCTTCTATTTCTCAATAATTGGTCCTTGTGGAAACAATGCTGTATTCATGCTGTCAAAAAGGGGGTAAGAGGGAGATCACCTGTAAGAATGTAACTCCGGTTACATTCAATTTGTTCCTCTTGCAGATGTTTGCAGGGCCTTCAGATAACATCTTCCATTTAAATGGCATCTTGTTAAAAAGTGAGACCAATACATTGTTTATTTATTTATTTATTTATTTATTTAGATTATACCCTGCCTCATTTCCCCGGTCAAGGGGAACTCAAGGCGGCTAACAATAATAAAATACAATAGCATACAATAAAAAACAATCTAATAGAGTCAACAATCATCCAAGGGGGATTGTTTCTAATATTAGAGTCAGATGTGGAGGGAAAGATTTGTGAAATAATTAAACTTGGAACATGGACAGGAAGACTGCAATTTGATTTTTCTCCATAGCTTCCAAATATGTGATGATTGCCAAGAAATTTCAGAATCAAATTGATCTGTATAAAGAGGTAGCCATAGCCTTCACTTAACCTTTCAACACTACAGTGTCAGTTCCATGGATGCAGAAGCAGGAATAAGCTTTTTGCTTAGAGAACTCCATAATTTTGAGTTCAGCCTCAGACAATATAGATAGAAAAATACTATGAAGCAAAAGGGCTTGCTTACTAGGTATAATCTGTTATAATGTCATTTTCAAAGTCACATAGAACTGATATCTCTTAAATCCTGTGCATATGGTCGAAAGTAATCATTTATAATCTGGGTTGTAGTGGAGCTGTTTGGAAATGCATAAGCTGCGGGAAAGTATATATAAATCATCAAGAATATATAAATCATCAGATAGGGTGAATTTACTAAAAGGACAGTAATGTAATAAGGATGCATGCCCTACATGTGTAATGGTATGTGGACTGATTAACTCTTCATTTTATTAATCTTGGTAATGTATTCTGGGAGATGAAACACTTCAACAGTGAAACATATTTAATAGGACATGGGCCAGTGTGTATTTCTTACAGCGGTGCACATTTTGTTAAGGAACATCAAGAGAAAAGCTGTCAGTGCTGCTAACTAGAAACATGATCTGTATTTTTTCCCTCAAGTGCAAAGCAGAACTATGTTATTCCCTTTGAATAGGTCATAATCATCCGTCATCCTCACTAGAAACAAGGAAACCTGCTGGCAAAACAATTGTTCCCTGCTTGTTGTATGCTTACATTTAAGTGTAAGACCTTTGGTCTAAGACCTCTATATACAGGCCATTTCCGTGTACTATGTCTTTATTTTATAGAGACCCTCAAACACCAGGGAAAACATAATTTGCCTGATGTTTGACCCACCTTGTACAACTGGTGACTCTTTGAAAATATATCTTTGCTCCACTCATGCAAGTGGAGCATCACATGTATGCACTTGCCCATGTCTTCCATGGCCTGGTTTCAAAAATGGTGCAGCCCGGTAGTAGGCCTTGGCCTGGGGGTTGGGGACTCCTGCTCTAGACAGAGGAGAGAGGTTTAATCTTTTGCCTAGCAGGAATTTTGTTAGAAATAGTTAAACAACTCAACTTCCTGTTCTCACCCCTTACTTTAAACTCAATGAAGAAGTAGCTTGATTGAAATAACTGGGCAATCATAGTTCACCTTGCTGTAAACAGACCAAAAGCAAATTTGTCCCAAATTGTTATTTTAAAATCATGTACCCTTAAGTTCTAATATGAATATGTAGTTTGATCGAACTCTACTCCTTAATTCTAACCCCATTCTTCAGCTTTCTGTTATGTGTTTATTTTACCTACTAAACATAAATAAATAAGAACCTCAGGATGATAGGGCAAAACTTAGGGCAGTTTTGGTAATGCAATTGTTACAGGAAATGCACCTTTCAGTAATGCAAAGTGATTTAGATCTGGTAATAGGAGGTGGATCTTTTCCCTCCTTCTTCTACCATGATGGATAATATCTAGTGGCTTTACTTCAAATCCTGTTCCAATTGTGATTTCCAGTTCTAGGGAACAGTCATCATCATATGAGACAGGTTTTGTTTTTTGAAGAGGGTCAGTTCTGGTAGAGCTACACTTGCAATATACTAACTGGGGCATTTGCACAGATGTGTGATAGAGGATCCTCTTTACAGCAAAGAATGTCCTTTTCTTCCCTGTGTTACAAAAGAAATGTTACTACAGTATATGAAAAATTTTAAAAAATCTTAATTCAAATTAAATAATTTAAAACAATTAAATATATGATGCTTACTTATTTCTAATCTTAATTATACCTTGATGGACTGATTATGTTTATGTGATGTTTTTATATTCGTGTAAGCTGCCTTGAGATGCCATCGGCAAGTAGGTGGCAATATACATTTTCTAAAATGTAAATAAATAAATAAGTCATTTTTGAGACCTAGGGACTATATACATCGATTTTCTCCTACTGATCTATCCTTAACCTGGTGTTTCAATTCTCCCAATAGTGTACTCATTGCCACTGAAACTGAGTCCATCCTTCTTGTTGTTGGTCATCCTTTTTGACCGTTGCCTTATTATTATAACTACATCTATTGACCTATTTCTATATGTGCTACATGTCTGATTTTAAGGATTCTTATGTATGGTTACTGTAAGCCTTCCTCTTTTCCCCTGTCTTCTTTATAGGCAGACTTGAATTGCCTAGGTCTGTTTAAAATAACTCACTTAGGTATTAATTAGTCACCCGAGACACCTCTTCCACAGCTCCCTGACATATACTGCAGTCTCCCTTTTCAACGTATTTACCCATATCCAAGTGCTGAAAATACCATCTTCCCATGTAGGTGTGGTCTGCTGCCTTAAACTGAGGGGGAAACAGAGAAAAAAGGGGAAAGGAAGGGCTTAGGAGCCGTGGTGGTGCAGTGGTTAGAGTGCAGTACTGCAGGCTACTGCTGCTGCCTGCCAGCTGCCTGTAATTTGGCAGTTCAAATCTCACCAGGCTCAAAGCTGACTCAGCTTTCCATCCTTCCGAGGTGGGTAAAATGAGGACACAGATCATTGGGGGAAATAGGCTGACTCTGTAAACCTCTTAGAGGGGGCTGTAAGGCACTGTAAAGTGGTATATAAGTCTAAGTGCTATTGCTATTATGTTGATCCCATATGGAACCCTTTTTCCCTTGTATTGTCCTTCTCTTAATTTTTCTTCTTCTCTGCATTCTTTCCAATTCCTTGATATACTTGTATTGATTTGTATTGGTAACCAAGCCTAGACCCAGTATTCCACCTCAGTCTGATCAGGACAGTTAGAGTAGACCAATCAGCGAATTTGAGGGTGATGAATGACTATACCAGAATAACATTTAGGACTACCATATTTCTGGTGTCTATACTGCGGTTTTAAACAAAGGGGGTTGGGATATGACAGTTCAGAATTGCTAAATTTATCTCTTGTACCTTGAATTGCAGGCACATGGTGCAGCCAAATTTCAGCCCTTGTATGCCCTATTGATTTTAATCAAAGGATTAAATATGAATTAGGAAAATTTGACCTTCTGGTGTTGAAAATGATAGCATGCATTATTATTTGTTTAATGAGCAATTCCATGATTGCTACAGCTATTCTTTTGAAGGCTCCTTCCCAACAATTTATGACTTGTTATTGACTCCAAAGAGTGTTTTCTAGGATTCAGTAAGCACTTAATCTGTCCTTCAGTCTTTACATTGGGGTTTAATTTCTTTTTCCATCCAATCTTCCAAAAGCAAATCATTTTACTGATGATTGTTGGGATGTGCCTGGGAGATGATCCAGACTCTATTCACCACAATGAAGCCAGAAAATTGTTTCTTCAACATTGTCTTCACCAATTCAAATTTTCAAGTTCCATATTTGAAATAGATTTCACTGGTAGCTTGTTTCATGAGTAAGAGGTACAGACATTGGATATTGATTGCATCTTTTTTTAAATCTGGAAAAAAAATCAAAGTTCAGATCTTGCAGGGTAAAAACATTTATATTTGTATAGAAATAATTCCTTTAAAAATTGATATGTCAGTTTATGTGTAATTGTAAGGATTTGTCTGACAGCTATACTTTTTTTTAGAAATGTGAGAGTGACTGGTATGTGATTGCTGCTTAGCAAAATATTGTTTATTCTGAGTGACAAATGAAAAAAATGCAAAGAAAGGAAATTGTGGTATTCAAACTTAATTTCAATTTAACATCCTACTTTTTCAGTAGATGCCTATTGATTTTACAAGAGCTTGAGTAGTTCTCAAATATGAATTGCCATGCTTTATTATGACAAATATTCAGTTATGACAAGCACTCAAGCTACATAAAATAGATTTGGCTTTACTACTACTACTACTACTAATAATAATAATAATAATAATAATAATAATAATAATAATAATAATAAAGAATTCTAGTTTCAGTTTAAAAATATTTCAATAATATCTTTATCTGCTGTATACCAGGGCAGATAAACAATGAGTGAATAGTTTTATCTTGACCTTCAGTGTTAAACATATTCGAGCAAATTACTAGTTTGTCACTAGTCAGATGCTAATTTCTCTGATTAAAACACTGCACACACTCAGTTATCATTTTTGCAAGTACTGATCATGCATGCAAGTAATTGCCAAATCTCTAATTAGGACACAGGGCATATGTTTTTCAGAAAGAAAT
>JANHGC010005445.1:53157-64052 GCA_027560395.1 Boaedon fuliginosus | reverse complement strand
AGCGCCCCCTGGTCCAGGAAGGGTCGCAACTGGCGCAACAGGCGAACCTGTGCGAAGGCCCCCCTGGTCACAGCTGTTGGATGATGATGATCAAATTGAAGCTGCGGATCCAGGAGGACTTAAAGTAAAGATTTAAAAAAAATATCTTTAGGACAGTGGAAGTATACCTGGTCTCTATCCAAAGCTTTAAGAACAAAGACGTATAGCAACTAATAAAACACTTCTCATGAGTCATCAGTCTTGTGCCAAAGTAGATCTTCCTAAATTGTTGGACTTCATCAGTATAATCTTGAAAGAACATAATCAAGGTTATTTCCTCCCTGTTCAATTGTTTGAGTAGACTGCAGTATTAGCAATAACTCATCTGACCATGGCAAAGACAATAAATTTCTAATGGCCACCACTTACCAGCAGTCAAAAAAGAAAACCTGGAACACAACCAGTCCTCTGAGTACCTTCTTGATAACCTTTAAACAGAACTAACCCTTTATGTATTAGGGCTTCTTCTGGAATCCCATCTGCAAATTGGACCAGCAAAGCTAAGATGTCAAAGACAGTAAAGATGTTACTTGTGCTTGAAGGATGCTGTTAGTAACAACTTGTTACTCTTTAGTAAATCAGTTGTAAACACATTCATGTGTTTTAATGGAGATGCTATTTTCTCAGATGAATCCAATCAGGTGCTTATACAATCAACAATCTATTTTTTAATTTATCTCCCCCCCCCCACCAAAAGAGCAAAAATCACATTCTTTCTTAAAATTGCCACAGTAATGGGGAAGATACTGGTAAAACTGCGTGGAGCAATATTCCAAATGATGAAAAGGATCTGAAAATCCAAATTGATAAATATTACCTGCTTTGAATTCCAAAAGTAACGTTTAAATATTTTGCGAATAAGAAATATTAGAGAACGCTGGAACAAACTAACCTATCCAACTAGAGTGAGATGTTGGCCAGAAATCCTAACTTTAGACTACCTGTGATGCCCCTCCCCAAATTAAAATAAAGTATGTATTCATGAAAGGAGTGATAAGGAAAAATAGATTTTGGCCATTCCTTATAGTGGTATCCATCTCTAATAAGACTAATGTACAACCTTTCACTTGAGGTAGCATAGAAATATTGTAAATATATAAATGAGGCTAAGAAAGTAAAATTTGATTCAGTTAATATTTATTTATTGTGGCGAATAACTCTAAATCTGGGGACAGATAAGCGGCCAGTGTGATGGAAGAAAAGGTTTAGCTTCTTCTAGATCCAGTTTTGTTCTTTGAGTTCTTTCTCCCTCCTTTATAATTGGGAATTCCTTTTTTTCACTTTTAGTTACTATAATAACTCGAGTCTTTTGTAAACTGAAAGAATTGGGTTCTCTCATGATTGGATTGTACAATTTAAGTAAAATAAAAAAAATTATGGGCAACGGAAGCTGATAATGAATGCAGCAATCGCAATCTTCACTATGCTCTTCTTTCCATAGAGAAATGCTCTTCAGTTCCTGATTTTAATTCCATGCCTTAATTTTTTGAAAAGCTTTTTTTAAAAATTAATTTTATATTCTAAAATGTTTCTTTGCCTTTGCTTAGTCCCTATTTTGCAGTATATGGTGGAGGTGTCTTCTACCTCAGCGATATGCTAGAACCCATTATTTGCAGCCATGAATGTAATTTCACAAATTTCATGTAATTTCAAAATTTGCCTACCTTCCGAAAGGCCGTTAAGACCTGGCTGTGTCAGAAGGCTTGGATTTAAGATCTCCTCCCTTTTATGGTTGTTTGGTTGAATGTTGGATTGAATGAGTAGTTTTTATTGTTAGGGCACTGTATATTTTGTTGTACGCCGCCTCGAGTTCCCCGTCTAGGGAAGAGAGGCGGGATATAAATCAAATAAATAAATAAATAAATAAATAAATTTCATCTTGTATAAATAGCAGTGATTTCTCATATTAGCAGGATGTGTGTGTCTGTGCCTGGATACTTCACTACCTCGTAGATTATATCTCTTAAAAAACATTCAATGTGAGAACAGCTTTTGTCTTGCTCATTATTCAGCTCCCAAGACAATGATCAAATACGTGATGCAAAACTTTGGGCCATGCCAATCAAAATGCAACAAACCAAGGAGCCAACGTTCCAGGTTCTGTGGGTTTTTTTGTTTGTTTGTAGCTGACCCACATACATGCATATTCTAATTGTGTTTGTAATGGTTCCTTTAAATTCCAGGAGCTAAGAAATAAAGAAAAGTACGTATCAACATACCACCTATTAGGCCAACCATCCCTGCTATTAGCTAAATACGTATACGGAAATTTGTGCTATCCAATCCTCCTTAGATTGGAATAAATATTTCAAGCCATAGTTTTTTGTGTGGCTTCCCCACTGCCCCCCCCTGCTTTTCCCAGATCACATGCAGCATCAACCACTGAAATGGTTGTCCGGCTTCTTGGTGTCTTGTTGACTGAAGAAGCATTTTTCTGCAACGCAATTAGGTGATGGGATCATTTGTAAGAAAAAGCAGCAGTCTTAATTAAGGGCTTTGCCATGTAATCATTAAAAAACAATGTATTGAACTATCATTTTATGAAATATTTCATCGTCCTAATCATCTGCCCTCCCGCCTTCTCCTTCCCAGACGAGAGCGCACAATTCCCCCCGGGTAGCTGATGCATAGTATTGCTCCGGACTGGACTGATCATTAAACAGGGCTGTCAGGAAGTCTATCTGATGGGTGCAGAAGTAGCTGGTAGGAATCGCGAGGCACTCATGCAGCGTTCATTCATCTCGCTGGCTTTCGCGGCACTCCTGCTCCATTTATCTGTCCGAGGCCTGGGATGTTAATGGGAGCGCCGGTGGCTCTCCCGTTTACTCTCTTCCTACCGGCTTCCTGGCTAGTGGGTTTTCCTTTCCCCTTTCTTCTCTTTCCTCCCACCCCTTTGCATGGCTGATGGATATGCAGAGTATGTGGGATGAAGCGAGCGCTACTGTCACCAAGCTGATGGTATTCAGTGACTCCTCTAGCTCCTGGCTAGTCTGTACTGCAGGAGCCTGACACCCTGACCACTGAGGCATAAAAAACAGAGAATTGGAAGCCTCAGCCTGTCAGGCAATAGAGCATCCCCCAGAGAGAGGCCTGGAAATCTCTCTCTCTCTCTCTCTCTCCCTCTCCCCCCTCTGTGTGTGTGTGTAGAGGTGGAAGAGATAGTGGGAAGAAGATCAGCCTCTTTCTCCTGATTATTCTTGGAAACACAACGTCTTTCTCCACAGAGGCAAGGAAATAACACAACCCAGAGGCAGGGAAATAGCACAGCTGGCTGCAACAGCATGGAGGAAGCCTTACCTGAGCGAGGGAAATGAAGTTTATGGGATTTTTTCTTCTTCTAGACTACACGACTGTAGAGCAGTTGTTCCAAGATCCTACTCCCGAGTCCATGGATGGTCACAGAACATAGATGAAAATGGCGCAGAATTCCCAACATTTATGGATTCGGTTAATTGGGGATTAAGTGCCTGGATGACCAACAACACATAAAAGCAACACAACAATCAAATTAGCAACAATGAACAAGAATAAACTCCACCCCAAATTCATAACGTCTATATTTACATGGGCGCCATTGGCAATACACAAAAGAACAGTTAAAACCCCTAATATCTCATGGCTTGAAACTACTAGCTTCCTGATCTCCATGCCTGGAGATACACAACCAGGTCTTTGTAGCTTTAGAGCTTTCCTAAAAGTTGACAGGTTTGGTGCAAGTTGCAGCTTGAGAGCATGATGTTCTAGAGGCAGGGGTTGCAAGAGAAAGGGGTCCTTTCTTTCTGGGCCCCACTAGATGGTGACCATTTTTAATCATTGGGATCCCTAGCATGCCTGTACTATTGGACCATGTGAGACAAGCTAAGTTATTTGTATTTAAAGCCATAAATCCACTGGATTTGGGGTACAAATGTTTGCTTGCATCAAAATGTATGTTTTCAATAATATGAATATGAGACCTTCTCACCACATATGGAGATGGTACAGTAGCAAAATAGATGAATCCAACACTGTCTAACCTACAGTTCTCAGTCTTTAGTATCTTAGGTGCTGCTAATCACTGGAAAAAATCTGGTTTACAACATCGTATAAACAAGATCCTATTTCTTCCAAGAATGGCATTTAGATGTTTACAGACATTTTTACATTAATTTTGTTTTAATGTTAGTGTTTCAATGACGGCTGGCCAATGTATATACTGGTTGAGAAGACCTGGTCTTCAAATACAGATGCTCCAAGGATGTAGTCAATTGATGGAGATAGGTCTTACTGCCTTCATGAGTTTTCATATGATGCTCTAGTAGTATAGCATCTGTATTATGTTGTTGTTGTTGTTGTTATTAATTAAATTTATACCCCGCCTCTCTTCCCCGATCAAGGGGAACGCTATTAAAAAACCCAAATAATTGAAATAATATCAATCATACGTTGTTGGTCATTATACACATTGAAACTATTAAATGCATCTATTTTTAAACGAAAACAAAATCGAAAGCAGAGAGAGTTTGTGTTGGGTTGACAGGCTCACCGATAACAAAGAAGATTCAGATGAATATTTGTACTAAGCAAACCATTCACAAAATAACAATAAATAAAATAAAAAGATTAATCGGATTCTATTTAAAGTTATACTCCAAGATCTTTCATTCCGTTTAAAGGAAAATTAGGATTTATTAAAAGGCCTATTTTTCCTCAGTGCAGTTTTAGAAGTGAAAAAGATAAAAGAGTATGATGGTTGTGTTCTATGTGTGAAGTAACTCATAAAGAGGGCAGGTTAATTTAAACACTTGATTTCTAATTTCCCTCTCACTACTACCTCCAGGGGTAGCAGATATTGCAGAGTAGTTAAAATCAGTCAGTTTATTAAGAGCCTACATAATCTTCATGTTCAGTAGAAATCATGCTACAAGATAAAGTGTGCAAAGGCTCACATTCTGTTCACAAAATGATCCCGTCTCCTGGTGGGTTCTGTACCAATTAAATTTTCAGGAGGGGACAAGGAAATGTTTATTTGAAAGCTAGCCTACATGAACTTCATTACATTACTTTCCACAGTGGGGGAGTAACATCGATTCACTGTCAAACACCACAAAAAAGCAGACAAGAAATAGTAAAAATATGGCAACCCGGCCTCTATAAGGCATCTGCCTTGAGTTTTTCTTTCTCAGAAGCCCAGTTGTGTGGTACTACACTAAAATAAACATGAAATCTTAAGATAGGACCCTCATAAGGTAGATATTTTAATGGATTTAAACATCACAGGCATCATGTTTTAAATTTGTGCAAGTCTTCTCTTTATAAGATTTGTTTTCATAGAGATATGTTACCTAAACAGGGACAGAATATTTTAGTCCTTTTTCTAACAAAGAGAAAAGTAGTCAGAGAGAGGGAAAACATGTCTTCTCTTGATTATTGTCTAACAATTTCCCTCATATAGAGTGTGGCACACATCAAAACAATAGGAACTGTATGCCACTTGGTTCCAACGTTACTATTACACTGAAGTTTAATACTTACATTTTTCCCAAAAGAACTATAGTGCAAAAAAAAAACCCTCCCAACAACAACAACAAAAAAACCACCAACCTGTTTCTTTCTGTTTTGCTGGAAAAAAAAAAGATGATACCAAAGTAATTCACAGAGGAGGAAGTTATAGGTAAATAAGCTTTGACTTCCCAAATCTTTTCTGCTGATAGATGTCAAAGTAGAGATGTAGCTATAAAGTTCTTGTTATTAGCAGATTTAAAAATATTTTTCCCTCTGCTCAACAAACTAATTGTGCTGATATGAAGATGACCCATTTAGTAATTTTAATTCAGGGGATTTCCGGTTTGGACTCGACGGGAGAGGGCATGAAGTCCACAAGTTCCGCAGCTTTGGCCCTGGCTTCCCCGACGGTGGGCTCCCAGAGGAGCCTATGCTCTCTAGTATGGTAGGGCAAAGCGAGAGGAGGACGCTTGGATCGGTATATGGGAGCTGCATCTCCCCTGCCGGTCCTCGCCCCCTCCTGAAGCTGCGACGGAAGAAGCGGCGCTCTGGAAACAGGGTTGCCATTAAGCGGAGTCAGACTGGGATTAAGATTTGAGCTGAAGATCATGAAGGAGCAGGTGGTGGAGAAAGAGGTGAGTGACTATGCAATTGGGAAGAAAAAAAACCCCAAAATACCAAAGAAAAATTTTCCCCAAAACTAGAGAGTGGCGAAGTTAATTTGAAGGGAACTGACAAAGCTGCATTGTATTTGGTTGCAAATATTGGCGGGGAGATCCCTTAGCTCCACAGCAACAACAACAACAACAACAGATTGGTTGGAAGCGGAAAAGGAGGATTGGATCCGCCACATTTAATTTGATATAGAAAATAAAGTGGGATTGTTGGATTGGACTGATATTTGGACTAAAATTTGGAACCTTTGATCTGATTTAAAATGGAGGAGATCATGAATGGCGTTCGGAATCTTCAAATTCAAATGAAAGACTTATTTGCGCAGATATATAAAACACTGGATAATTTTGATGAATTACAAGCCAATTTAATTGTGAAACAACCAAAGAGATTACCTATGCGAGCTAGACTTGCTATGCTTAAAAGAAAGAAATATAAATGGAAAATACCTGCAAAAATAACAAACAAAAGGCGATTGGAGAAAAGGGAAACCAGGTGGAGAATTGACTATGATGAAAATGCTGAGCAGGAAAAAAAGAGAGACTCGCATGTGACAATATACGTAGGCAAGGATTAAGAAGATGGGAGCATCGGATTGGACCGCCAAAACAAAGAAGACTAAGGAAAATGAGGAAGAGGGATGATGGATAACAACTTTCGGAGTGGCATAAAGAAAGGCGGGCCCTGAAACACGATATGTTAAACACTAGAGCAAACAGTTTTTTAAACTATATATGTAAGATGTTTGATCTTTCTTCTTCTTTTCTTTGTTTCTTTTATTTTCTTTTTTTCTGTACTATCCCCTTTTGATTGTTATTAAAAATATTAACGAAATGTAATTGAAGAGAAATGAAACTGAAGAAGTAAACTGAAACTTATAAATTGTAAATGAATGGAATTTACAGAAATACAGTAAGTTAAATACTACAGTGAAAGGACTTTTTAGCTATATATACAAGATGTATGATCTTTGTCTTTCTTTGTTCTGTTTGTTCTCCTTATTGTTCTTTTTTATTACTTCTGTTTGATTTGCTATGTTGGATCGGATTTTGGAAAAAATGTTTTTTAATTTTATTGTTCACACATGATTAAGTGGGATAGAATGAAAAATGAATTAAGAATGATAAAAGCACATGATATATATACAGAAAGGAGAAGAAATGTGGAACAATATTGCTAATCAGATGACTTAACTTTATTGTTCACAAAGAAATGTTTTAAGAATAAGACAAATACTAATGAAATGTAATTGAAGTGAAATGAAATTGAAGATGTAATTTATAATTTGTAAACAAATGGAATATGTCCCCTGGAAGCACACCTGGTCAAAAAGAGAAGATGTTTGTAAAAGAAAAAAAACCAATAAAACTTATATAACAAAAAAAAGAAATTAATTAATATAAATGAATTAATATAATATAAATGAAAATAATTTGATTTTTAGTAATTGTTTAAACTATAAGAAAAGTGAAAGGAAATAGAAATAAGATGGAAATTAAGGTATTTTATTGCCCATATATGTTTGGATAAAATAATAGAGATGATTTAAATGTGAGAAGTATGATAGAATATGATAGAAAATATGGACATTGTTATGATGAATTTAATTGACCTGACTGTGCACCAAGGCAACTCTGTTCACACATGAGTTATCTATGTAAAGGGGAAAAAAATAAAAAAATTATTACAAAAAAAAAATCCTGATCCAAGTCACAGAACCAGTGGCTGCCTTCTTCAGGAAGATAAAAAGATCATTTGGAGCTTCTTTAGCAATGGCATAATTAAACTGGCATGCATTTTTAAAGTTTATGGATACGATTTTGTCTCTTGGTGCTACAGAAATTTTTAGAATGTTTTCATGTGTTCTTTTGAAACTTTCTTCTCATCAAAGTAACTTGTGGATGTTGTATTAATTTACTACCATATTAGTGTATTTAAATCATCCCTTGATCGTATTCTCATGGTGCTTCACAAAATGAGTAAAACAATTAAAATGTAAACAAAACAAAGCATTTTAAGTAATTACATTTAGTAATACTTAAATGAAGTATTATAAAGCATATGGCTATTTATTTCTTACAGCATAGCATTATTTAAACTGCACTTAAAACATCTCAGAAAATAGAAATGGTCTTCGATGCCAAAATGACCATTAAGTAGATGCATCACAAACTATTCTGGGTTCATTGTGGTTATTGGTGCTGGATAAAATGTCCAACAGGATGGAATATGACTCTTGTGCATACACTCACCCTTTCTGATATAGCGTTTTAAAAAGTGATGAGTGTTAAGCCTCCCATTTGGGAATGCCTTTCAAACATTTGAAATAGGGAAATAATAATTAACGTGGAGAAATGATTAATGGGGAGTAGCTAATCTTGCCTTTCCAGATTCCATTTCCCATATAATTTATTTTGAAAGGGCACCGTTTCAAACTAGTTCCCCTTTCAAGCTTTCCTGTGATGTATATTACAAGATCGGTGCTTCCAATGAAGTCTTGTGGTCTTGTTATTTTCATGACACACCAAGCACAGTTTGTTTCTTACGGCTTTGCAGCAGCAGCCTGATGATCAATTTTTCCAACCTTCCTCTTCCTAACTTCCTGCCCTCCTCTCTCCTAGGCCGGGACCAGAAGGTGTGGCTTCTGGTGTGCATTTGTCTGGCTAATCTAGGCCTTGGATGGGGCTTGACAGGGTCTCTCTGCAGTTCTGAGTTTTTGGGGACAAGAGGAAACAAGACAAGACCAGGAGGTAAGTGAGGCTTCCCCCTCCTACAGTCAGTCCCTCCTGCTCTTCTCTGCCTCCACTTCCCACCAAACTGGATTCTGCCACCATTGAACCAAAATAGCCCTGCAGAGGCCTACATACAGGGTTAGGGCTAGGCAGTGTCTTACATGCTTCTGCCCTCCCTGGGTCATTTATTATAGGCTGGGTTCGCATAGCATGCTTAACTAGGGCAGTGGTTGCCATTTGCACAAAAGGCTAAGCGCATATGGCTTAATCCGTAAAGCCAATCTAGCCCAAGAAGTTTATTATATAGGTTGGGCATGAACTCAAACAGTGGGCTAAATGTTAAATGTTTGGGATGAATCCAGACATAGTCAATCCACATGCTCTTAGATCCCTTCTATTTACTATCTCCAGAACTGAGGTTTCCTCACCCCCTAAATATTCAGTGAGCCCTTTTGGGGGTTGGTCCTTTATTTTTTCCAAGAAAATATGGCCACTGGCCGAGCGATTAAGACATGGCGCCAGTCAGTCAGAAGGGTGGCAGTTTGAGACTAAGTACCACATGACAGAGTGAGCTGCCTTTCCTGCCCCAGCTGCTAACCTAGCCATTCGAAAGCATGCAAATGCAATTAGATAAATGGATATCACTTCACTGGGAAGGTAACAACATTCCCTGTGCTTTCAGCATATATAGTCATGCTGGCCACATGAACCCAGAAATGTCTTTGGACAATGGTGGCTTCCTCAGGTAGGAAACAGAGATGAGCTCTGCCCCCTAGAGTCGGACTCGACTGGCAGGGGAAACCTTCATCTTTTTACTGTACCTTTAAAAAGCACTTACCTTTGAAATGGTGACATCCTCGCTTGTAGCCTGTTGAATATATAGGGTAACCGAACCCAGTAACTCACTCCGAATGTTAAGTCTGGAAATAGATCTGGCCCTGATTTCCTCCTATTGCAGAATTCTTGGAACAGATGCTGGATTTTTTCCCCCCTGTAGTTATCCATATTATTCTGTGAGTCAACTGCTTTTTGCCATCTATCCTGATCTTCATCTCTTAGCTTTCACCTTTTAGCTTTTACCCAAACAAATTACTTCTTGCTGTAGTGTTCTTGGTCTTATCTCAGAACTGTCCTGTCTCTTAATTTTTCTACTGTGCAGTTCTGTAACCTGATCCCATTTTTATTTCTTTTTATACCACTCATTTCTCACAGAATTCTTATTTGTGATCTGTGAATCTGTACATGTTGATACATTTGATTTTCATTTTTGTTTTAGAAATACTCATTCCTCCATTCTTTATTAACTCTTTATGATAATCAGCCCCTTGGGTTCTTTGTTCTATTATCCCTGTTCTAAATGTATTACATGCCAGACTACTTCTGAAAATAATTTAAAAGCCTCAGTCAGAGCAAGATGCAGCAGTCAGAGACGTGATTACTTCTGATTGCTCTGATAACGTCCCAGTTTTAGAAGAATTTCACATACTATTTATTTGCTTATACTGTAGTCCCTATTCAGAAATGCTGGTGCATGCTTTTAACTGGTAGTCTCCTTCCTCCCTTTTTGTCTGTGACCTGTCAAAGTCACAGAAAAAACTGCACGGCTAATAATTGTTTAAAATTTTAATGAGTAGTAAGCTCCTTGGGGTGTGCTCCTTAGTAAGCCTGTTTAGAAATTCAGTTGCTATTACTTAACAGTTCTAGTCCTGCCTTAGGCATGGAAGCCAGCTAGATGACTTTGAGACAGTCAGCTTCTCTCCAACATAAGAAAGGAACTGGCAAGAAAAATGTTGCCAAGAAAACTGCAGGGTTGACCTGATGGAGCTAATAAAGTCCACGGGGTGTACTTTTTAGTAAGCTTGTTTAAAAATGCAAGCAGCATTACTGAAGTTACCAGTCTGTAACTGCTATTGCGGAGGAGGAGGGGGAGGAGGAGGAGGAGGAGGAGGAGGAGAAGGAAGGAAG
>JANHGC010005444.1:36104-64710 GCA_027560395.1 Boaedon fuliginosus | reverse complement strand
CCTGCCCTTGTTGTTTTTACAAATAACTCAAGTTTGTGAACATATCTGGCACACCTTTCTCCTACTGCTTTCCCCAGAACAACAACCCTGTGAGGTTGGTTGGGGAGGGAGGGAGGGAGGGAGGGGGAGAGAGAGAGAGAGAGAGAGAGAGAGAGAGAGAGACTTTTTTTTCTTAAACTAAGTTCCAATTCAAATTACCTCAGACATGGATCATATAAAATATTCCTAACATTTTATTTATTTGCATGCTGGTTGAATTTATATTAGAACAAATATCCAGGAACTATATAGGACTTTCTTCCTTAATTAAATATTATTTTAATATTAAATATTATTTAAACCATGCTAACCATCTATTTGGTCAATGCTTACTAAGTTTAGAGTATTTTCTCTATAAATGCTAATTAGGAGCTGATTATAAAAAATATAGAAGTTATTTTAACAAAAGGAAAACATGGGGTTATAAGTAAACAATATTCAGTGGAAGTTTGTGGTAAGAATGCTAGAGGCAAAAAAGGAGGGTCCCAGGAAGCAGTATGGACACTATTCAAAAATATATTTACACAGTAGCATTATGTTGTGAATAAAAAGGAAATTACTATCAGTTTGTCTGGCATAGCCCAAAATAATCTCTTTTCTCTAAGGTTACTTAGGCAAAATCACCCTGTAAAATTTGAATCAAAGTCACTTTGTTCATTCACACTAAGACAAGGGACTCATAACGTGGAGTTCTGAATGTCTCTTTTGAAGACTAGCTTGGGTTTTCTCCTGTCCAAAACTGTACAATTCTGAAAATACCATTAAGAGTGGACAAATGCCCTTTCAAAATTGCACTCCCAAAATGTAGCTACTATCTGTATCAAAAATGACATGACATCTTCAAATGTAATCCCCAGCTTCCTTGTAGAATAAAATAACTAAATTCTGAGTTGGAAAAGTGACCACACTTCTACTGACTCCTGCCTTTTCTCCATCTAGACTGGCGGTATGACAGATTTGAATCCAACATGTTCCTAGTCCTATTAATAGTTCATGTACTAGTCATAACACATTTTAATACATTTGGATTACGCTCTTTCTCATGAAGGTATTTACAAAGACAGTTACCATAAATTGAAAAACCAGAATTTGCTGAACATGGAATATTTAACCAAGATTTCCCCCCCCAAAAAACTGTATTTTGGAGGGATTAAAGATTAACTATGACAGTGTTGATGAAAATATATACAATCTCAACCGAACATAAGAAAACAAAATATATAAATTAGAAATATGTTAAATTTAATATGTTAAAGAGAACAAATGGACATTTAAAGCAGTTCAAAGAGTAGCTATAAAATATGTTTCCTTAAAATAGTTTTCTAAACAAAAGTAAGCACGAGACATAAGACAAGATATTGGTTGAAATGAACCTATGGAGATCATTTTCTATTTACATTGTATGGTAAGCCAAACAATCCAGTCTATTCAGATTTATCAGTTCTTAAATAAAATAATGGGCAATAATAAACAATTATATACAGGTAGTCTTCAATTTAAAACCATTTGCTTAGTGACTGTTGGAAGTTACGATATTTAAAAATGTGACTTTTGACCGTTTTTCATACTTACAACCATTACAATATCCCCACATTTATGTGATCAAAATTTGGACCCTTGGCAACCGGTATATATTTATGGTGGTTGCAATGTCCCAGAATCATGTGATCGCTTTTTGTGACCGTTCTGACTAGGAAAATCAATGGGAGAAGCCAGTTTCACTTAACAACCATGTTACTAACTTAACAACTACAGGAATTTACTTAACAACTATGGCAAGAAAGACTGTAAAATGGGGCAGAACTTACTTAACAAATTTCAGGCTCAATTATGGTCATATGCTTGAGGACTACCTGTATTCAAGTTAGAAAGCCCATTAAAATACTGTGTGAGTGATAATTTCTAGGACTATAACAGAGGATAAGGAATTAGGGGGTAGGACTTCATACTTTTACTTCACAGCTTTTAGTGTAAAATGAGAAGGAAACTGGTTTGTGTATGTATATGCATCTATTTGTGGTTATGTGTGTGCACTGAAGAGAGTAAATGTGCGTTCCTACAATTCCATTTGCCAATCACTCTTTTCATTCTGTTCCACTACATCTCCTAAAACTTTCCAAAGATTTACTCTTGTATTTGGGGAATTATCTGAAATGATATTTCGAGGAAAAGGGAAAGAAGTAGAAAATAATACTTTTTCATGACATTATCAAATTGAACTTATCAACTTTTCCCATCAGAATCAGAAAGTAGCAGTTTCACTTTACTTACTCTGAAAGTTATTTTATGAAAGGGGAAACTAGCTAAGTGTAGTTAAATGTAAGACATAGTTTTACCTTACCTCAGAGAACATTTCCTAAATTCATAAATTTTACCCATGTGATTTCTCAAATAGTTCCTTTGGGTATTATTCCTATGTACTACCTAATATCAGATACTTATTCTTGCCATGTATGTTATTCCTAAAACCACTTCTTAATATAAAATAATATAAACATAATATAAATTTCAAAGTGCCTATCCATTTTTGCTATGTTGCTTTCTTCGCACAGTTTTATATTTGACAGTGTATCAGTATTTGGCATCCTAAGTGCTTAACTGTAACGTTCATTTGACCTAAACATGTAATTCAAAAGATGTTAGATATTTTATAGTTAGATTTTTGACAAATTTAATCATGGAGGCCAACTTATACAGATAATGAAGAACCCAAGATAGTTTAGGTGTGGAAATAATTAAAATTTTACCTTTGCCAAGTAATTCCCAATGTATCCTCATTGCCACTGGGGTATAAATGCCTGCCGTTTTGATTCATGGTCCAGTCACATATCCTCAGCTGTCAATTGAAACCTAGCAGTCAGATATGGATCGAGCAGTACTACAGTTTTTAGTATTTAAATGAATGCATGCAAACTAGCATTTTATATGGTACAAACCTTACATACCCAGATAGTAGTAGTGGGTTGGGGGGGAGAAAACAGTTTTTAAAAATAAATTTTAAAATATTATAGTGCAAAATAAAATTGTACACATTTACAAAATCCTACACGAATATGCTTTTCTATTAATCAAAGCATAAAAGAACAACTTGAATTTAGCAATTAATTATATTATAAACTTAGCTGAAACAAAGTAAATATTAATGTTCAATTTTAAAAGAAAGAAAATAAAAAGCACTTAAAATTATTCAATCTCCGGGGGAAGCGGGGAAATGAGAAAAAATCAGTATCTTTGAAAGCATGCATTTGGTGATACACAGATGACATGCAACTTATAGGAAGGGGTCCAAAATTATACAAAGATCTTATATTACTGTTCAAGAAGGAAAGAGGCATTTGTAATAGAGGTTGATTAATTTAGGGTTACTCAATACAGTGTCTCTTAACATGCACTGGTAAAATAACCTAGTTCTTAATTCAAGATAATAGCATTTAAAAGATTTTAAATAGAAGAAATGCATTATATGTAAGCTGAAATAACTGTTTCACCAAATCATCAGAACCTCTTTAAAAAAAACCCACCTATGTAACTCTACTCAGAAGATGTTAGCATTTTTCTTAAAGATCTGGTGACTATATTTATATCCGATAAAATAAGCCTTACCTAAACTTTTAAGAAAACAAGAGATTTTAATCTCTATAAAATAACTAACATATATCATGCATCGAAGAGCACCTTGAATTTAATGCAATAATGTGACTATGATTAATTGTATATAAATGCCATTTCTTTCCCTCTCCACAATACTGTATGTAAGTGGCTCTAAAAGATCAATGTTTTAGTTCAAGCAGTGACTTTCATAGCAATTCAATTTATTGCACTTCTTTCCAGAAAAAATACATGTACTGAGCAAAAGACTATATTCTTGTCCTGACCCAGTATGAAGACTCAGCAACATTTCTTCTCTCTTGCTGAGTCTTCAGAATTGGAAACACATATTTTTAATAACTGTTTTCTTAGTTATTATCTGAAGAACTCAGCAAGAGACAGATAATAATTTATTAATTTATTTTAAATATTTCTATATCTTCTGCTGTTAAATGAAATCTCATAGCTGCTAGGAACTAAATAGACATGGAATCATGCAGACATTTTTTTTTAAGTATAGTAACAATGACAGAAATTATGCAAAGAAAATGGGGCATTTTTAGAATAAGTCCTATTGCTGACACATATGCTGGCTGCATTTTTATATCACTTCCCATAACTAAGTTTAAAAAAAAATCTAAAGGTTTAATTCATGGTTTAAGATGTGTGCAACCACTTAATTTGAGTGGTGAAGCCCTCTTGGAAATTTGTCAAATCTAACTTCTGCTGTATGTTTTCCATTTATATTAATCACCCTTTCTTCTTTTTTTGGAAATGAAATACTTTATTTTTATGTAATATATTTTGTTTATAATCATAGTGTTTAATTTTTATAAACACTGTATTGTAGAATTTATCAACTTGAATGTCCTGCAGGCAAAAAGGCAAGTCAGAAATTGAACGAATAAGCAAGCAAGCAAGCAAGCAAACACCGAATGAAAGAAAGAGGCATGAATGGAGTGTGCAAACTATAGTTTGTTAATTGTAATCCAGCATGAGAGCTAAGTTACACACAAGCTTACAATAGTTGCTCTCCTGCTGAAGGATAGTACAGCTAGAACCAGAATATTGAGGGGCTTGTAACAGCTGAGAAGACTGAAACCATGTTTCTTGATGTTTTGAGTTCTAAAAAGTTGTTTGAACAAATATTTTGGCAAGGTCGTTCTTTAAGCATCTTCAAAAGTCTTTAATAACAGCAATATATTGCTAATAGAATTTGACCTTTTGGCATTTGCAAAAGACAATAACACCTGATTTAACACTTATTGTGCACACAAAACATATTTAAATGTTTAAATGTTATTTGCAAACCCTTCCATATGAGCTCTAGCATAGTTTAGGAATTAAAATTGTACTAAACAAATATACACAAACATCAAGCAATATGCTGCCTGTATAGTACAATGAATAGTCGTACTACATTACTGATGCTGTCAGCTTTAAAATGGTGATCATGTGCTGGAGGACCAACTTTTAATCACCATGAAGGAGATAAACAGGTAGAACTTCAGGCCATTTCAGTATCATACAGCTAATACTGCTGGCCACGAATTTGTGTGTGTCATTACACTCACTACCTTATTTCTTTATATGATAATCCAGTATGTATTTCTATGCCATAGGATACTACCAAATTAACAGGAAATCTACCTAAATTACACAATTTATTTTCGCAACTGAATATGGTTTCTCGGATATGGCCTACTTTATATACCTGACTTTTCTGCTCTGTTCCTATCTTTGAAGTTATCAGTTGAAGAGCAAAACAACAGATCCCAAAGGAATTCATGCACAAAACCAAAATTGGGTGCTTCCATTTCCCCCCCTCTTTTATATTATATTATCTTCATGTCTATGGATATTCTCAATCATTTTCTAGCTCATGGCTGTCCCGAGGGTGTTTTTCCAAAAACGAACTTGACTGTCTTGGTTTTTTCCCTTGAAAATGTTTTGCTTCTGTTCTTCAAAGCGCAATGTTTCAAGGGAAAAAAAACCCCAAGAAACTCCATCTTGGGTGCATACATGTCCTCATTTAACATAGCACTTAAAATAATGCCATGGAATATCTTTTAAGAGGTTTGCTCCTTCTTTCTTGGATTGCTTTTGTATGTGTACATGCATATACACATGTGTAACACATCTTTTTATTCAATAAATTCTCCACATTGAATAAAATGTTCTTAGCTGGGGGACCCTTTTGAGATATCATTGAGGACTACTGTACTGAGGATATAGGAAAGAAAAGGTTGATGCTAGAAAATTTGTTGAACATTTTCTTAAATCAAAAGAAGACAAACTTTGCGGTTAGAGATACATCTGAGTATTTGGGACTATGTGGTACAAATAATAATAAATGGCTTCCATAACAGGATTCTCTTTTCCCAAAGAACTGGGGATGGACAATTATAAAATGTCAATTTCCCATAGGAGAACTATGGGAAGATGCTCTCTCCAACCCTGAATGGCCTTTGTGGGACACAAACACATTGTTGCAAATTAATATTGTATTAGCTTTAGATCAATTGTGCTTTCATGTCTTCAGTTTATAATTTTATTACATTAGAAAGCTAAATATGGAATTATACCAAACTAAGTATGGATAAACCAGAAATCGCTCAAACATGCAAGTAATACATTTCGTTAAGATCCATGAAAATATCTGTGAATGTACCACAGAAATTCCAACACTAAACTATAGAAGCTATTATTCCTCAGTGTTGTTAAAGAAAACACCTATGTTATTTACTTTTTAGATAACAGTCATCAAAATAGTACAGGAATTATCATACACTGCTATCCACTTTTCATACAAAGCAGTGATGACTAAGAATATTCAGTCTTGAATCCCAAATATTATGTACTCAGAAGTTGTCAACAGGTTTTGATTTCTATCTTTACATGTTAATCCTGTCCATTTTCAATCGGAAGTCAGAAGGGTGCTTTCAGTTCCACATTCTTAGAAAATATTTCTCAATTTGTTGTATATGTTACTTCTACAAGATTCGGGGAAATGAAAATAGCCCTTAACAATCAAGCATGTGGTATTTACGTATGCTTAGAAAGATATATAGTGTGTTGAATTGAGATTATATCTAAAAAGTGGAAGCTTATTCCTCAGCAGATGAATCTCCTGACAACTTTCAAATCCTATTCTTTCTCCATTTGCTTCAAAGTTAGAATAAGGGGCCTGGAGAGAGATTATGGGGGAAATGATTTTCCATGTTTCACCTCCCAATATACATAGGACATTTTAATGGCTGGCCGAAAGAGGAGTTAATAAAGAAGTCACCCTAAAGAAATAAACCTTGAATCCAACTCTTGTGTTTTTAATTTAATTCCCTATCATTACTCAACAGCAACACTTTCACAAAAACAAAATGTAAATTTTAACTTACATTACTCCTATTGGCTTGGCTTTAAAGAGATGAATACCAAACCAATTAAAATGCATCTGTTTTATTTTATCCTGATTAAAATCAGATACTACCAACTATCATGTACTACCAACTAAACAACTGCATACAATCTACTGAACCATGTCTGAACTAATTTTAAAACTAAAAACCTAATATAAAGTTTATTACGAAGAAACTGATTATAAAAATGTTGTTAGGGAAATAGGTGCTGATTATTGGAGAAAGTCCCAGCATAACACTAACAATGTTTTTCAAATGCCTTCAATTCTTTGATTTTACAAAGTGCTCAGCTAAGGTGGCACTATAAAACAAAATTTTGAAGGTCTTGCATGTACTAACTCACTGTTATTATATTATATATTAATGATTAACTTAAATATGTATACAATTTAATATTCCTAATTTAAATGAAATTGGTTTCCTTCCACACTTCTCTGGATAATTCTTTAAGTGGGTGTTTGTAAAAATTAATTAGTTATACCAGAGTATGGTATGTTTTTTGATAATTTGAGAAAATCTATAAACATTTGCATATTCTCATTGTTTGATTGAAATTTCCTTTCAATGTGTTTCCTTTTCAACAAGAGTAGGTAAAAGATGACCTCCTATTCATTTACATGCTTCTTTTGACAGTCATGTGATCAGATTTTACGTCAAGCTGCCAGTTATGATAAGGCACACAATATGAGAAGCCAGATAGCTCATTTCCTGAATCTAAGTTGGTTTAAATTTGAGGATCTTTTACTTGTTGCCTAAAACAAAAAGGCTTATTATCCTGAAATTTTAAGGCAACAGATACACTTGAAAGTACCTCTTCTGTTTCATTTATGTGCCCTGAGCAAATTAACCAAGGCAATTCATTCTTATTCTAATTAATCCTTAAAAAATAGAAAATGTATAATGACACATACTCAAGATCTTACATAATATGTATAAAGAGTAATTATTAGTAATTCTCTAGTTTAAAATATATTTTAAAACCTGGGAAATGCCAAAAATATGTCAGTAAATGCTAGGAATATCTATTTCCATGTAGCAATAAATTCCATTTAAAGTTTAGCAGTGCAAAGATATTAAAGGTAAATGAATTTTGGAATGATTAGATAAAACTAATATATAGAATGCTAATATTTTCAATATAATCTGCAACTCCTGTTTTCTTTTGGCTTATTTGTTTTCTTAAGTGTTTCTTTTTTGTAAGATTCAAAAATCTAACATTCACTATTATTATAAATTATATTATATATTATAAATCCTAAAGAATAGTTTTTTTAAAGTTGATTTCCTGAATGAAACCATGCTTATATTATCTTCTAATAACCTGTTGAACTTTTACCACAAAATTTATCTTTCATTTCAACATTTGTTTCAAGATGTGCTGAAGAAAATTGAAGGCATACTTCATTGGCACACTTTTTAGTATTCTTTGCAGATTCTGTGGATTCACACAGTGTTTGATAAGCTATAACCTGATAACAAAATTAACAACCAAATATAGCACCTTATAGTTCAAGAACAATTATTATTGTTGTTGTTAGTGGGGAAACTCTTTATGCAATTATTGAACCAAGGAGCACTACATTCTAGCCACAATTTCATATTAGATACAGAATGTGTATAATACAGTCAATATTTAAATATCTAGAAAGTGTTATATCAATGTGGAACTATTTGTTAAACTGAAAGTTAAATTTAGCAATCGTAAAAGCTACAACCATAGAAAAATGAATGTTCAGGTTTATTACTATGTTTGACTTTATAATTATCAATATATTAAGTTAAATTCTTTTAATAATAACTTGGTCAGTAAATTAAAATGTATTGCTGATGCTGATTCTCAGTATAATCTTTTAAAGCTGTATTTATAACATTTTGAGAAATGCCAACATTCCAGCAACTCTCTGTAATAAATTGTTTTACTGGAATTTCTACTAAATTGTTATTTATATTATTTATAAATAGACTATTTATAAGAAAAATCACCAACAATATAAGCTGCTTAAATTTATGGTCATTATTATAAATTATACAGTATATATTATGGCTTCTTTGAGCCACAACAACAAATAGCACTCTAGATTAAACCTCTGGGTATGTACCTATAAGAATATTTATTCCTAAAGGTTCAGAGTATATTAAAAGGAATTCTAGATGTTTAAAACACTTCTCTGAAACTAAAACCATTGGCTTTCTCGTTTAGAATTTCTCTCAGGTAATATAAAATGATTGATTGCCTTTATTTCATGTAACTTTTGATTTTTCCTTTCATTCATCATAGTCTATTTTAACCTAAATGCATTTAGGATCTGCCACAGGAAGAATGGTCTCTTCTAAATTGTTGTAAAGTAATGAAAAGACATAATAAATCAATCTTATTTATAACTTACCAAAGTATAATCTTTATTCTATCCAAGTAATTTAGACAATTTCTCCCTGGGAATTTTTCCAAATTAATAAATAAAATTATATTGCATTGTCATTAGCTTTTAAGGAATCAGATGCATGTAAAAAGAGGAAAAGTGAAGGGATTTTTTTCCCCATTAGGCCTAGAATTTAAACTTAGTTTTAATTTGCACTACAAGCTTATTTTCTGTACCACACTGCTTCTATAAAATAATTCAAGTTATCAGGTATTCCCTACTTAAATTTCTAAGAATTACTTCAAATCCTACATTCCTGCATTCTATTTCTAAGAAGGATCATCCTGTTGTAGAGCAGTGATATCTTTAGCATGCAGAATTAAATAGCATACTGACTCTGAACATGCCAATCTTTTATAAACCTACAGATAAAGGTAAGAAACTATTAACCTGATAACTGGAATGTGTTTTTATTGTTCTGCACTTTGGAACTGCTTTAACAACAAACATGTAAGTTAGAAATGGTATATAAATGAATAAATATCACCATCATATAGGCCATGAAATGGCATCAGAAAAAAGTAAGATTAATTCCAGAAAAATATAATTCAAAAATCATAAAATACTCGTGCTGAACATTTTAATACAGTGTTGTTTTGTTTCTGCTCCATGCACTAAATATCTCATTTAAATAAAAGGAATTTTAAATCCTTACACTATGCAAACTAGTTTAATACTATTTAATAGAGCTCTACTTAAATATATATTATTATGGATTTTACTATTCTTACATGAACTTAGGGAATGTGTTATAAATAGCCCAAAATAATGATTTCTACAATATTTTTATCTCCTACATATCTTATTTATGTATACTTTTATACGGTTAAAGTTTTGAACTAGAATCTGGGGGAACCATGATTTCTAATCCTTCCTCTATCATGGAAACCTGGGTGACTTTATTATCGTGGGACCAATCATTCTCAGTTCAACACACTTGAACTGAGCTGTTGTTTGTGAGGAAAATGGGAGTATTGTGAATACTGTCTTGAGTTTAATAAAAGTAGGAATTATATATATAGTTTTTTTAAGTCTATCTTTCTCTTTAACTTATAATACTATTTTTACTGCTGTGAAGAGAGATATTTATATCGTCTTCTTAATGTCATAAAGACAAAATGCAATAGGAAGTTATTTGAAGAAGCAGTGATAATACAGGTATTGCAAATAAGTGTCAAGTTTTCCAACTGATATTTTAAGATTGGTTACTGCTTTATTAATGATATTATTTTTGAAATACTGCATATCTAGAAGGAATTTCATTTTGAATATTATAACTACTAGTAATTAATAATAATAAAGGCAGGACAGGATAAATTTTAAAAATCCATAATTGCAAACAGTGGTATTACTAAAGTTTTGCTGATGGAAACAAATCCAGGACACTATAGCTAATTAAACACCACTTGCAATTTTAAATGTCTTGTATCTACCGATGTAATTAGGAACTATTCTATTTCAGTTTCATTTATATTTCTTTATAAACCATCTTGATTGATATAGTGTGATGTTTATCAAAGCATCAGTATCATATAAGAACTGATTTAAATAGTTAATACCGTGTTTTCCTGAAAATATGACCGTCTTACCTTTTTTTGCCACCAAAAAAGGCACCTGGTCTTATTTTCAGGGGAAGTCATCCACTGACTAACCTATTAGTTAGGGGCACACATAGATTGGGCACATGTGTAAAAATCAAGCTCTGTCTTACTTTCAGGGGAGGTCATATTTTCAGGGAAACAGGGTACCTATTTAATATTTAGTATTTTTCTTTGATGCTTTCACGAATAAACAAAACAAAATAAACACCAACCCTTGCTATATCCAAACATTTTCAATATAGTGTGATTTAATACAAGGACGGGTGCTTTCCAGATGTTTTAGACCACCACTTTCATAATCCCTTACTGCTGAACATACTAGAGAGGCTGATGGGATTTAAAATACAAAGTATCTTATCCTAGTCTATGGATTATGCTGGTTTTGTGCTGTGGCCCATTGAGTTGCAAAGAGAACAATAAGAACAAAATACTACACTTCGGAATGAAGGACAAAAAATATTTCCAGATTCATCAGTACAGTACCCCAATATATCACAAGAGCCTCAGTGGCACAGTGGTTAAATGCAGCACTGCAGAGTATCTCTGCTGACTTGTTCAGCAGGTTCTCAGATTGAATCTCACCAGGCTCAAGGTTGACTTAGCCTTCCACCTTTCTAAAGATTGGTAGAATGAGGACCCAGATTATTTGGGGACAATATGCTGACTCTGTAACTGCTTGGGGAGTATTGTAAAGCTCTGATAAGCAGTATATAAAAATCTGAGTGCTATTGCTTTCTATGTTGTAAGGCCGCCCAGAGTCTTTCGGGAGTTGGGCGGCATAAAAAAGTAATAATTAAATAAATAAATAAATAAATAAATAAGGTTCACATGAACAAATGCCCATCAAACTACAAATGACACGGAAACTATTCATTATCATGAACCATACATTAATTTTGGACAACTAGAATTCTTCCATGTCATTTATGTTGTACAGAATTGCTTCTGTGAAATGGGTGGCCAAATACACATGATAAATAAATAAATTCCAGTATGTCCCTGTGTGTCACTTTTTAGCCGCCTCGAGTTCCCCTTGACCGGGGAAATGAGGTGGGATAAATAAATAAATAAACAAACAAATCAATCAATAAATAAATAAATATCCCACTACACTAAAACTATATTTTCAGTTTGGAATTTTTTTTTGCATTAGATGTCCAGTATTAATGAGATGTAACGTATAAAATCCTACTATAAATGTAACTTTTATCTAAACCTGGGGGAAAAGAAAAAGATCTTCCATCACAAGGTATCAACCAAGTATTTTAACCCTAATAATCCAGGAAACAGGACATTTACAATATAATCCAATTATATAAATTTTCTTTTGGAATTACTTGATGCTAGTGCAAAAAAAAAAAATTAAATCTAACTGAAATGCTAAAAAACCTGATAGCTAGTGAATAAATTTTACTTGATTCTGACCAGATTTATTTATTTTTTTTAAGATTCAGAAAAGGTTTATCAGGTAATAAACACAGGAAGTTCCCTATATTACAGGCTTCATAAAGCTACTGAATCCCTTGAGATTCTGTTCTAAAGTTCAGTGATAGCAAATAAGAAGGCACTTGCTGCAAATATTTGTATTTTTCATTGTTAATACCTATGTGAAACTTGCCCACCTGTTGCTGGTGTAGAAAGGAAGGGTCTCTTGGACTTAGTCCCACATATCGATTGGCTTGGGAGGTACCTGAAGCTGTATAGGCTGATTAAGGAAGAACAAAACATATTGATAAAGACAGAAACCTACCTCACATTATTCAAATATGAGAGACTCAGAATTATGAAGCATGAATCTGGTTAAGGGCATAATTCAAGCCTGTCTATTGACTTCAATGGAATCTGCATGAAAATAGAACTACATTATCAGTAATAAAGTTTTTAAATCATTTTAATTTTTTTTCCCAGTTTCATTTAAGAGATGTTAATTCAATTGGATTCTCATCTCATCTCATATACAAAATGCAAATGTTGATTTAAGAGTTGTTTTTAATGTGGCACTGTTTTTCCAGCGAGAGCTAATTATTTTAAATAACTGGTAGAAACTACGATATTATGATCAGTATTCAAAATTAAGTACTTGCAAAGAAAAGACAACGTAAGAACTGATATTCAGCCCAGCCCTAGAAGCTTCAGAGTCCTAACGTTTTTTTTCTGTTGAATCATGGGTGTGAAAAATAGAAGATGAAACCATTCCTCTGTACGTTACTCTTTGAATCAAGAATAAGTCCATTTCCAGTGAAAGCCATTAACTATTGAGTCCTCAACTTACAACTGTTCATTTAGTGACTGTTTGAAGATGACATGTTAAAAAGTGATTTATGAGCAGTCTTCACACTTACGACTGTTGCAACATCCCAATGGTTACATAATCAAAATTCAGACTCCCCGCAATCAGCACATATTTATGATGGCAGCAGAGTCCCGGTGTTTATGTGATTACTATTTTCAATTTTCCCAGCCGACTTCTAACAAGCAAAGCTGGAGCCACATATTGAAGGCATGATTCACTTAACAACTGCAGCGACTTGCTTAATAACCATGGCAAAAAGGTCATAAATCCAGCATGACTCACTTAACAACTCCCTTGCTGGTCCCAACTGTCATCATAAACCGAGGACTACCTGTAGTCTATCGAATGAAATTGGTGGTTTTCCTCTACTTCCTAAATTTGAGTCACAGTATCCATAATTTTATAACGATTTGACTGCTATAATCAAATCATTAAAGAATGAAAGGTGAGTAATTAAAAGGTGGACTCATTTCAAAAATGCAGACTCTCTTTTTGCAAAATAGTACATATATGGTTTCTTAAAAGAATTACTATTAAAAATTCACTGAAGAGCTACAATAAATAATGTATCTATGGGGGGCTATAGGAATGTGGGTGTTCTTAATTGTAATGGGAAGAATCATTTTAACATTTTTTAAATAGAAAGTTTAAGTAGATCAACACTGACATGTAATACTTAGTCAAAAATATATAATCACAGATAAATGCCTTTTAAATAGGTGCCTTTTTGTGCCACAGATTGTATATTAAGCACTGATTTATAAGAATTAAAAGTGAGTATATTCCTCAGTATATTCTTCAGTAAAACTATCTCTTGGATATACAATAAAACTCTTTAATAGAATTAAAATGTAAACTATAATCAATTTTAGATGTCATCTGTGCCATATAAATGGAAAAATGTACACATTTTTCATATAAATGGAAAAATGTACACATTAATTACCATTGAAAAAGTGAAATCTTCATGCAGTAGTAAAATTTATTTAAGTATGTTTTGCTATTGTAATATGTTTCTCCTCTTGAAGCCCTACAATGAGCGGTCAAAGAAATATTATTACAATGTTTAATACTCCCTATGTGTCCTTAACACTATTTAACATATTACTTGAGTAATGGTTCCTAAGCGCTCTGTTGAAATGGAAGGATGGTGAGATTTAATGAAAGCTCTAACAACCAGATCAAATCTGAACCACATTCCCATTCTGTTCTGACAGATGTGGTACTCTGGATCATTAAAAACTTCTTTGCTGTTGTTGAAAAGTGTGAGTTTCAGAAATGAAAAATTATAAGATAAATCATTTTGAAACTATTACCTGATTAATTACATTACACTAATGTTAGATTAATCATAGCAGAACCAACCTAACTCTCTCAAACAGTGGTTATGGTGGTTACTATCAACCAAGAATGAGCCTCTGCCAGGGACCTGGATGCGCTGTATGTCAAAGTTAAGCTTACAAAAAAAAACCCCACAGGCTTAAAATCTACGTATTGCTGGCAGAAGAATCTGGGATCTTTGCCAGAAAACAGCTTTTCTCCCATGCAACCATACAGGAATTTGGCTGTTTTAAAAAGTTGGGTAAGGAAAAATTCAACTCCTCTACCACTTTCTTACTGGAATGGGAGCTGTTTCACTTTCCCACCCCACATAGGATTGCTAACATATTTTCTATTCTAATTTTAACTCTCCATTTCATTATCTACAAAAAGGAGCCATGATGGCACAGTGGTTAGAGTGCAGAACTGCAGGGTACTTCTGCTGACTGCTGGCTGCCTGCAATTTGGCAGTTCAAATCTCAGGTTGACTCAGCCTTCCATCCTTCCGAGTGGGTAAAATGGAAAGCGGTATATAAGTCTAAGTGCTATTGCATTTCAGACTTAGTTCAATTGGTATCATTTTTCTTAATGGTTTAACAAGAAGTGATGTTAATCTATGGAATTTGATGTCAGGTCCTGCATTTCTTATGACATAATAGCTATAGTTACTGGGAGTTGTTTAACAGCATCTGGAGGACCACATGTTTCCAATCTCTCTTTTAAATATTTTTAATTTAAATGCTTATGCATGCCCTATCAAATCATCTGACATTAACACTAGTACTTACTAAATGAATTATAGTCAATAAACTAATGTTTGTTCTAGAATTCCAAAAATACATCTATACTAATATACTGTATAGGTTAATTCAAGGACTACTTGAACCATTTTATGAAAACTAGTAAGATGTATTTCCAATTGGTGGCAAAACCAAGTGGAAGCAATGAATAAGAAAATAAATGAATGTATACATTATTCAGTGTGCAAATTTCGTGCCACTATCTCATGTCACTAGTGACCATTGTGCTTGAAACTGTCCATTGAATAGGATATGGTTAGCCATTACAGCAAATGGATGGATAACACAACATGTAAAAGGGTTTTTTTCTAGTAGACTTAATATGATTACTGTCAATTTGTTGAAATGATTAATGTTGACATTTGATTCAAGCAAGTTTAGAGTATTGTTCTAAAACTGCAATTCCATTGAAGACTATAGGATAATGGGCACAGTTTTGAACAATGAATGAGTGCTACACAGATGTTTTTAAATATCTTCATATAGAGATATTCTGAGGGGTACTTATTATTCTAACAAATAAAACACTTATGTTCATTGGGTCTAATGTTGTGGAACAAGATCTGCTTTCAAGGAAGCTCACTTAGGAGCAAGCAGCTGGACCTCTTCCCCCTCTGGATTTCAGATGTCAGCAGTTTTGCAGCAATAAATCTAGACTGTGTTTCTGAAGGTTCTCAGAATGTCCATCTTAAATTTAAAAACTGAATGTGCTTTAATTTTCCATTGGCAGTTGTTGGTCAAATTAGTTATCCTCTTTACTGTGGCTGCTCTATCAGAAAGGTTGCAGAGTAATTTGACTTTTAATAATTGTAGAATACAGGCAGTCCTCAACATACAATAATTTGTTTAATGACAGTTCAAAGGTACAACAGCACTAAAAAAAACCTGACTTATAACTGGTCCTTGGACCTATACCTGTTACAGCATCTCCATGGTCACATGATCAAAATTCGGTTGCTTGGCAACCAGCATGGATTTACGATTGCAGTGTCCCAGGGTCATGTGATTGACACTTGCAATTTTCCCAGCTGGCTTCCAACAAGCAAAGTCAATTGTATGGGAGCCAGGTTCACTTAATGACCATGAGATTCACTTACAAAGTGCAGTGATTCACTTAACAAAAGTGGCAAAAATTGGGCACAACTCACTTAACAATCGCCTTGCTTAAGCAATGGAAAATTTGGTCTCAATTGTGGTTGTTAAGTCAAGGACTAACTGTAAAACTATTGTGATGTTATATTATTAACTGTGAGTGCCTGCTTGGTCAAATAGGAGGAAAAGGTGCCTTTGCTGGCCTGAATTGGAAAGTATTTTGATGCTTTGATGGACATTGATTTTCCCTAGGCAAAATACTTACTGGTTGCTGTAGGTGAAGATGCCTCACCTTCAGTGGATGTAGTGATGGGCTTAGTGTCTGTCATAGTCAGGGTCACAGGTCTCATCGTACTGTGATGGGGAGAGGGTGCCAAAACTGGAGTAAAATGGCCAGGCATTTTCCCTACTACTTGACCACTGCTGTTAGGCTACAAAACAAAACCAGAAGAATGCCTTGTGAAATACATACATAATGCCCTCTCTATCTTAGGGCTTCCAGAATTCTATAGCTGTAGAGTATCACTCTGACATACAAATCTTTCTTTCTGCATACAACTGCAGTCTTGATTTGGGTGTGTTTAAAGCTTGTGCAACTTTTTCCTATGTACATAATTTTATTATGTACTCAAGCACCTATTTATCAGGTAAGAGACTCACTAGTGAAGCCATGTTATTGATCTTGAATGTTTAGCAACATCAAATATATTCAGCAAAAAGAAGCCAAATGTTATCATTAGATTCTGCTGACCTTAGGTAATGACTGAAAAACTCTAATAAGGTGTATAAAAAAAGCAAGCACACTCCACGTATTTTTTTTGACATGTTATCTTCATTCAAACAATATATAAAAATAAACTGTAACAAAAAAACTATGAAAAATAAAAACCATTTATTCAACCAAAATTTAACAAGTGTACTGTTTCCTTCTGCCATTGCTTTATGGAAAAAATAAGTACATCCTTGGCTTTAATATCTCGCCCTTAGGCAGAAACAATCTCAAGCAGATATTTCTTCTAACTATATACCAGTCTCTGACATAGACTGGAAAAAGTTTCTACCGCCCGTCCCCATGAAAAAAAAAATCAACTCTGTGAAGAGGGAGGTTGATGGGTTTCTTCAATGCACAGTGTTCAGTCCACAGCATCTCCATGGGATTTACATTGGGGTTCTGACTTGGTCATTACAGAACTTGTATTTCTCTTCTTTCCCTTCCATCCAGCCATTCCTTGGTAGATTTACTGAAATATTTAGGGTCACTATGATGTTACAAGGTTCACTTTTGGTTGAACTTGAATCTTCTTACCAATGGTCTCACATTATTCTCAAGCACCCTCTAATACAATGAAGAACCCAGGCCTTTATGCAACAAAGCAGTCTGAACTATAACATTTCCAACACCATGCTTTACTTCTGGTATCAGATTCTTCTGGTAAAACGCTGTCTCTAGTTTTTGTCAAGCATTTCTACCAATACTATTGACAAATAAATCTATCTTTGTCTCATCTCTCCAGAGCACATTGTTCCAGAAGTGCTGGACTTTGCCTAGATGAGCAAACTTTAGCCTTGCCCTAAAATTCTTTCTGGACAACAACATTGTTCTCCTGAGATGCCTTCCATGTAGATCTAATTTGTGCAGTAGACTAACTTCTTTCACATCTTGTGTTCTATTCTCGGACTAAATTTGCTGTGATAGCCAGGGCAAATTTCAATTTCAATTATGGAAAATTGGCAGTTGTTTGAAATCTTCTCCACTTGTTAGATGATTGTTGATGGCCAGTGGAATAATTGATGTCCAATTGTTTGGAGATCATTTTAAATCTCTTCTCTTAGGCATCGCTAACTTTATTTCTCAAACCCTCAGAGGACTCTTTCAATCTGGTGATTTTGCACACTTTTACAACAACAACAAAATTAAACTAAGTGTTTGAGATTTAAATAAGGCAGGTTCCTTCCAAATCCTCCCTAATTCATATGCACCTGATATAGTTCATCTGATTCTTATTTAAGGTATTTTCCCTAGAAAGTAAGTGCATACTTACTTTTTCTATATATGAAATGCAAATTTTGTTTATTTAAATTACACAATGGACTGAGGCATGGTGCCTCAGTGACTTAATGATGCTGGAGATGACATCTGTTCCAGTGATCCGAGACCTGGCACTGTGTGGCAGCGGTGAGTTCCTATCACTCGCCTCAGCTTCTTTCCACCTCACAGTTCAAAATCATGTTCTGTGTGAGTAGATAAATAGGTACTCTGTGCAGGCAGTCAGATTCCTGTTGGTTTGGAACCTTGCCACGTTTGCAAGGTGGCTCTGATGAAGGAAAGGGGGCTTAGATGACACTGCAGGAAGAGACGCTTATCTTACTTTCTAGCGCAAAGCCAGCTCACCTTCCTGTGGTGCACCCTGGGAAGCACACAAGCATGTCCTAAGAAAACCAAGCGCTAATAATAACACCACAATGGTGTTATTACAAACTACATACTACAAAATGTAAGAAGTAGAAAGATATTTGTTTTGTCATGTGCCTTTTAATCCAACAATATTGTGGAACTAAAGATCAAACATCTGTATGTTGGAATGTGCTGAAAAAGTTTTTTAAAAATCAATGGAGTGTACTTATTTTTTCACATTACTGTTATTCAGTGGGAACAAGGAATAAAGGAGTATTCCTAATAAGTGATCCAGGACACCTACCAGAATCCCTCTACAAATCTGATATTAACATTAGAGCCTGAGAGTTTAATTATTGCACAAGTACTACCTGTTACAAATGCAGATGTCCCTACATAAACATTGGAAACTGTATATTAATTTAGCAGGAGGAATAACACGTTAAGTTAACCACATAATTAAAGAATAGTCAATTGCACTAAATTAATTGTAGTAAAATTAATCTGATTACTAGGAAATATTGGTATATAATAGAATCAACCATTTTATGTTTATTGCTTCAACTATTTACTTCAAAAGGATGCCTAAAATATAGATTGTTCTTTAAAGAATGCCTTGGTAAATCCATTTGTATTCACATCAAAATACTGATAAAATGCTTCTAAAAACCTATACCATTGTTTGTGCATGACGCATGAAGTAGATATAAGCAACTATGTAATAAAATTAAAACATAAATATTTGTTTAACTATTAAAATGATAAATAGAAGGTATGATTAAATAATCACATATATGTAGTCACCAATCGAGATTCAGAGAGATTATTAATAATGTACACACATTGTACAGTAGATGCATGATCCAGCAATTCTGAAGTATTACATTCTAGTAGTCATCTTTGAACAAATGAAAAATTACTTTCCAATGTTCTGGGAGCTTCAGTATAGATTTTGCTGAGTACAAACGTGATATAGCATGAAATATATTAGTTAAATGTTTATTTTGGTTAATTCTAAGATTGCAAACATTCCAAAATATCTGTAGCCATAATATCTACAATAATATGTAATAAACTAGAAATATTAGATATTGCACAACACCACTGCAAACAATGTACAATAGGGCTAAAAATACTGATAAAAGTCAGCAAATTATTTAATAGATTAGTTCAATTAATGAACACTGCATTAGTTGAAATTAATTATCAAGAAATTAATTATCAAGAGATGTTTGACATTGGTCTCTGACACTGACAATTATACGGGTACTATAACCCAATTACAGAATTCTCCTGGTTCAATTATCTTTTGATATTTAAATTTTAATTATACAATGTACCCTTTGATATGTGAATCCATGCACAAGTACAAAAAATACAGGTAATTACGGCACGACCGAAGATAATGCAAGGTATGTTTAATATTCACTGATATTGCTGGTATTTAAATGCTTAACTGTAGGGTGACGTCTCACTTTAAATGAAATGTATAATACTTCTTAATGTGACAGGATGTTAAAAGAATCATGAACAATGTCTTTTCATAATATTTACAGTATTCAAGTGTGATGTATGGCATGTGACTGTATAGTATATTTTACCATCCTTTAAAGGAATAGAGTCCAAAAACATAATGGTATATGGGAATGACCTTGGAAGATATACTGCCTTGGGAATGATCAGATGCAGCAGCATAGTAGGAAGAGCAAGAGACTCTGAAGATACCTGAGTTATCAAGATAGACAGATGATGGTAGGAGAATTGTACTTTCAGACTTCCAAGATTCTGTTCATGTAGCTTTATAATAAAGTAGAATTTAGGCCCGATTCTAGACTTAGCAAGGATTCAATACACAGTGGGACACTTTCCAGCAGTTTTATCTCCCCGTCATCCTTGATTCAGGTTAAGTCATGAAACAAATCTCTGTGTTATATATAAAGCAAGTGACTGAGACTTTGTCTTTTGGCTGAGTGACTGAGACTTTGGCCATCATCACAGTGATTGGCAGAATATAAAACTGTATTTGCAAATTGTGGGATCTAGTTTTGACCTCCCATTACTGATGGGCCCAGGTACCCAATGCTTGGGAGTTTTATGCCCAAATATCTGAAGACATCGCTTTGGTTTATGTTAGAGTTATTAATCTCCAGGCATGGTAAAGTGGAATTATTTTTAGAAAATATAACACAAAGATTGTTTCAGAGGATAGTTTCAGCATGTATGGAATGGAGCAGAACTACTACTTAATATGGAGGCTGAAATCTGGTTTCATCACGGCTTAAGCCTGTGAGTTAACACAAATTTTTAAAAGAATAGATGTCAGAATGTAACTCTGCTTCATTCATGGATTATAGGTGACAAATGCCTAATGTTCTACAGCAGACTTACACTCTGTTTTTTTTCATATAATTAATTCCACAAACAGCAAAAACAGGCCTTGGTCAATGGAACAGGCATCCAGTTTTATTAAACTGTATAATTATCAAAAAATGGGAGCAAAGAACTTGAAATATTGCAAAAACCTAGTTAAGAAGTAAACTTGATTAACATTTTAACACTAGCACATCTTTTTCCAGTCTAGAGTGACTGCTTTACAAGCTGTTTCTGTCAATCTCTGCATGGATGTGCATACCAGACACTTGGTATCACACCAAGTGGTGTCACAAAGCAGCTACTTTAAAAGATATGGCTGGTTTAGTGATTCAAACAGATGTACCTAATTAATAAAATTATATTATATAGTAATTGTCTCGATCCCAAGGTATTCCTACATCTTGTCAAGCATTGCTTGAAGGATTTGCACATCCCTACTATATTTAGCATTAGCAAATATATTCTGCATGTGTCTAATATTCATGTTTTCAGAATAGATTCTAACGCCTAATGAAAGTACACCAAGCATACTAAATTGAATGTTTCAAAAATAAAAAAATTCAAGTTGATTGGAATTGGCTACTTTAAAACAGATGTTTACAATTGCAATATTGATCATGAAGGAATGGAGTAGCAAATGATTGAACAGAATCGGAACCAGAATTCTAAGTCCAAGGTATGAAAGTTCTTTTAACATTCAGTCTGAATCTACAGTACTTTCTTACAATTTCTTGTAAATCAGTTTCAAGATTTACTGGAGCAAGATTCATTTTCTTGTCTATGTGACACACCTTTTAAGGAAAATGGCATCATATTTTTAAGTCATTTTTTCTGATATCCAGTTCCTTCAATATCTATTCAGAGAACATGTTTATAACTCAAATCATTTTAATTGCTCTTTACTAAAACTTTTATTTTTTTCTGAATTTAAAATGTGTTTAAATATAAGTATTTATTGTCTGAATTTCTCTTAAAAGTGTTTCCAGAATTCAACATAAGATCTTACCAAAGCAAATTATAATGAAATAATTATTGCCTATTATTGGGAAATATATTTCTCCTAACGTTGTTTTTTGGGGGCTGAGGGGGGGGGAAGAGCCACATATATTGAGTTTGCAGTCAACAACTATTATATATCAGCCAAGTAGTCCCCATCTGCTACCTATGCATTTAAGCATTTAACTTCTGCTTCCTAAGCGAAGAACTTTAAATTTCTATTATTCTGAACCAAACTTTTTAATATTGAGGTCATTTTTAATTTAATTTCAGTTCTAGTATTAACTATCCCCCTCAATATGGTTTCATTGGCAAATTTAGTAAGAACTCTCTCCACTTTCATCTATTAGAGAGAGTGAGTGAGTGAGAGAAAGAGTGGGAGGGGTTAGGCCAAACTATGTATCTTAATTTCATGATATCCATTCCACATTCAATTAGCTTGTTAATCAGAATTTGATAGGATACTTTGTCAAATAATTTGTTCACATCAATATATATTATGCATACAACATTTTCATACTCTACTAAGGAAATTACTCAGTTAAAATTGTATCTGGCAAGATCTGTTCTTAACAAAAACAATAGTAACATGTGGATAATTACCACAAGTTTTTCAAGGTGCTTATGGATCATTGATTCCATGTCTATTCTAAAATTTTCCCAGCCATTGTTGACTCATCTACGGTTTGATAGATCTTCCCATTTCTACTTTTTTTGAGGTGGAGCAACATTTGCTTCCTGTCATCTGACATTTCATGAATTCTCAGGATTTCTCAAAGATATTACATACGGGCTTGAAAACTGCATGAATAATTTCCATCTTTATTACAAAATGTGGTTTCCTGTTATCCATCCGTCCACCTGTCTCCATCCATCCAACCATCCATCTACCTACCTACTTACCTCATTTATATACTCAAAAAAGGCATTGCTTGGAATTGTTCCTAACTTTTTTTAAATGACAGAGTGACATCGATTGCAAATATTGGGTACCCAGTAATATAGGTTTATGCACCAATCATGCATACATGCATAAATTCATGGATCATACCAATGGTGGAAGATACTAAAGAATTCTATGGGCAATTGCTTAGTGCAGCACTAAGGATATAGTACAACTAATGGGGAATGCAAATATTGAGAAGTGAGGGAACCTGGAATTACAGAAATAGCAAATTAAATTATGCAAAAGAGAAATTGAACATTGGTGTCAACATCTATTTCAGTAAGCATAAAGGACTCTAAAGGACACCATTTTGGAATCACATTGACTATATATTCAGACACAAAATATGCAGAATTACAATCTATTCAGCCAATACACATCTAGATACATACTGTGGTTCAGGCCATGGATTATTGGTATCAACCAAACGTAGAAATTTAATGAGAGTACGTATGCCAAAAATATTTAATCTGGAAGACATACATACAGAATATTTTAGTTTTTATCATATATTGGCATATTTTTATTTCTTTTCTTCATTATTTCTTTTGTTCTCTTTTAAATAGCTTGTATTCCGACCCAGAATCCCCTCGTTATTTGGTCAATCAAAAATTAACCATCCTACAAGTGTGAGTGTAGACACAAACACTGATGTTTCATTTCTAATTCAAGCAAACTAGCCTTTCATTATTTTAAATGAGAAAAATATTTGCAGTCCTTCAGCTTAATCCAGCCTCTTTCTTTACTCTATTCTACGTATCTGTGGTCCATATTTTTAAATTTAAATTTTTTACTTTTATAATAATTGTGACTGCAATATAACTTCTTGTACATTTAGCACTTTTGGTTATTCCCTTGTGTTTCCTATTATGTTTTCTAACTTTTGCTAATATGATAAAAGTGTGTTCCCTACAAAAAATGTTTCTGTTTTAATAAGAATTATATTTTAAAGAATATTCAGGTAATACTAGTCTCATTAACTTCCTGAATCCATTCTGTTGTCAAAAAAATATTGTAATTAATTAAATAAAGCCAGTTGAGTACTACAACAATGTATTGTTCTCCCTGTTCCAAACATCCATACTTCAAAAAAGTGACACTCTTCTGGACTACAAACGGTTAGTTATATTTGTAGTGCACATAAAAAAAATTAACCTCTAAATGAATGAAAAACTTTTTGAACATAACCAACCAATCATTTGGGAATCTAGGTTTTTTTTTTCATTTGCTTTGGTCACAAATTTCACAATGACCACTTTGAAAAACCCACTTGGTCTTGCAGGAATGAGTATTATGTTAATTATTATGCTACCAACACTAAGAATAAGATACGGCAGTGCTTTTACATTTCCAACATTGTTAACATTGTGTTCTTTATTTCATACTGCATGCTTTAATTTTTTTATGTAACTACTGAAATCTCTTGCAAATTTGTTAGGAGTTTCCCCTTTGTTATTTAAGGGTACCAAAAAATAATACAAGAATATGCCACTCCTTTACTCTTCTTCTCCAAGAAAACCAACAGAAAATTCTGCCCTTGCAGAATTTGAGTTCAGCTGTAAAAACAACTGGCAACAACCATATGTTTAGATAACTAATCACTGAACTGGAAAACAATTCAGGGAAAAAATAGTATACAAAGGGGGAAATGGTGTATTCTAATAAATATTTGCTTAACTAGCCACACACTAATCATTAAACAGTTCTATTCAATCACAGAAAGGTAACGCTAACAATTATATCAACTTATTTAAGAGGAACTTGGAGTTTCAATTTTTGTCCAGAAGAACAATTTAAGAGGAAATTTAACTTCTAATTCTCAGTCAGCAGAGGAATACAGCGGACAGGAAAAGATGATCTAAAAGCAGTACACATCCAAACCACTGAGAAGTATACATTATATAGAAAATAGTGTATACTGTAATTTAAAACTACCTGTCAAGCATTATGTTCATTTTTGTAAAGTGGAACAAAGGATGGTGGATTTGCCTAATTGGCCATAAAGTTCTACTGGTAGTAAGAAAATAAAAGTAAGAAAATGGCTACCTTGGTTGGGATATTTACTGTATATGCCAAGCACAAGGTATTGGGATTTCTCAGCATGCTTTCCACAACCAGTAACTAATTATATTCTGATATGTCTTCTTTATTCTGCACCATTGCTTACAAAAAATGAAGAGACTATCAATGTTCTATGTAGTTTTGATGCAGACGATACTAGACCTGGAAATATTAAGCCTCTGCCATTCCATTTTTGGGGAGATAAGAAAGAATAGGAAAAAAGCTCATTAGAATTCTATACTAGTAGCTCTGGAAATTATTTTGAACATAAAACAAAAATCTGCATAAAGAATCGTCTTATACAATTCTTTGAATAACAACAAAATTATTTCCTTCATTCTTCTTGTAGTTATGAGTTGCAATGGAAATGAAGAAGTGTACAATGATCTTTTAAGTGGTATGGAATACAGCAGATGGCAGAATCAAGAAATAAGTTAAAATCCCAAGTGGGAAACCTAAATATCTCTGATGATGACAAATCTGAAAACCTGAAAAGAAATGCCAGATCTGTGGCATCTTCTATAAGACCCAATCTAACATGGCTCGCCTTTTTTTTTTTTTACAGTCTTACCCACCAGACTCCGTATTTTTGTTAGTGGGTATTTGTAGTATTGCTCAGGTTTATTATAAACCTGAAGCTAGATTCTATTTTTGTTATAAATATTTTGGGGAGATTTTTAGTTTGTGAGATAGAGCAGAAATATTTGAAATTTTTCTACTCCCACAGGGGAACTTTCATTCCACAACAATCTACTCTTTTAATTTAACATCTATTTAACATCTCATGGCTCAATTCTCTCCCCCCTCCTATTTAACATATACATGAAACCGCTGGGTGAGATCATCCAACGACATGGGGTAGGGTATCATCAGATGATAGCCAGTTGTATATCTCTGCCCCTGGTCGAATTAGTGATGCCCACGAGGTGATGTCCCGGTGCCTGGAGGATGTAAAGTTCTGGATGGGGACCAACAGACTCAGACTCAACCCTGACAAGACAGAGTGGCTGTGGGTATTGCCCCCCCCCATGGTCCAGTTGATTATCCATCTCTTATGTTGGGGGGAGATAAATTGCTCCCCGCAGAATGGGTGCGCAACTTGGGGGTACTCTTGGATCCACAGCTACAATTAGACCATCATATTTCAGCTGTGGCCAAGGGTGCCTATGCACAGGTTCACCTGTTGCACCAGTTGCACCCCTTCCTGGACCGGGAGGCTCTTCTTATGATCACTCATGCCCTTGTCACCTCTCGATTGGACTACTGTAATGCGCTCTGAATGGGGCTGCCCTTGAAGAGCACTCAGAGACTGCATCTGCTCCAGTATGCGGCCGTGCGAGTGATTAAGGGTGTACCTCGGTGCACCCATATAACACCTGTCCTCCACGAGTTGCACTGGTTCCCAGTGGTCTTCTGATGCAATTCAAGGTGCGAGTAACAACTTTTAAAGCCCTTCATGGCTTAAGAGCATGGGCCCTTTGAGATCGCCTTCTGCCACCTCATGCCTCCTTGCACCCAGTTAGGTCCCAGATTTGGTCTGCTATGGGTCCTGTCGGCTAAATAATGTCGGCTGGTGGGACCCCATGCTAAGGCCTTCTCTGTGGCAGTGTCAGCCCTTTGGAACCAGCTACCCGCAGAGATCAGAATCACCCCCACCTTGTTGGCCTTCCGCAGAGCCATTAAGACCTGGCTCTGTCGGCAGACCTGGAATTGATGTGCCCCCCCATTGGAAGAATTTGGTTCTATGTGATTATGTGATAATTTTTAATGTATTATACAGCCATTGTTGTTAGCCGCCTCGAGTTCCCCTTGACCGGGGAAGAGAGGCGAGGTATAAATCTAATAAAATAAATAAATAAATAAATATCCCTAGTTGGTAGTTTCAGTGAAATATAAGATAAAGATATAATAAACCACTGTGAGTCATTAATTAACAGTGATGCAGTTTGGGCAGCCTACAGGGATTGAAACATTAGCTACCATCAATAAACTATGATGCCCAAATTTAAAAAAAATCCATCATGAAAAACCACTTCAACAGCAAAACTTGCCTAAATCCTGACCCAAATATGCAGATAATCTGGTGAAATAGGTAGATAATCTGGTGAAATAGGTAGATAATCTGGTGAAATAGGCAGATAATCCCTGATGGTACAATGGTTAGAATGCAGTATTGCAGACAAACCCTGCCCAAAACCTGAAGTTCAATCCTGACCAAGATTGACTCAGCTTTCTATCCGTCTGAGATCGATAAAATGAGGACCCAGATTGTTGGGGGCAGTATGCTGAAATTGTAAATCAAGCAGAGCACAATGGAGCGGTATATAAATCTAAGTGCTATTGCTATTATCTGCCCATCCTACTAGGCTGATCATGATAGGCACACTCTGACTCTCTTCCCTGAGATCTTGCCATCTAGTGGAACCTTGGAAGTTTGTCTTTTCCTGGCTGCACAGGTAAGGCAGAACAAGTGCTAATCTAGGTGCAAATGTCTCGGCAGACTCAAAATGTAGCCAAAATAAAGAGAATGTGAGGAATTATTATTAAAATGGCAATAATTTAATTTTATTTTTTTCCATTGTTAGAATTTTCTTGAAGAGTCAATGTTCTTAGAGATGCTCCATATTTCCCCATTTAATTGATGTCAAAACAAGAGTCTTAAGAATAACTAGAACATTTTATTTACAAAGATATAAACTATTTGCAGATATTATATTTGGCATAGGCCTTAGTCATAGAATAGAGGGCTCACAAGCCTGTAAGTCCTCTTACCAAATAAACGAGCTGTCAAAGGAATAAAGTCTCTCACACATGTGGGGCTTTTATACTCATACAAGCCCCTCCCTTTTCTCTTGTAGACATTGGGTTTGCAAGATCCCCATCTAGTGACAAAAGTATTACCAATGTTTATTGATAATGAAAAAATGCTAACATCCATCTTTGTAAAAATATTATTTATTTTTTATACATCCTAATTATTAAGTAAGTTGACATTTCTGATTTTGAACAGCAAACCTGACAAATCATCAGGACTGGTTTATGCCTTTTTAGATAATGCCCCTAATCTAGATGGGATGTTTTGTTTTATCTGAATTTCCAAGTTATCATAATAGACTGTCTGTATATAGGAATATATTTTATTTATTTGTTTATTTATTAGATTTATATCCTGCCTCTCTTCCCCAGTCAGGCGTACAATCAATTTAAAACATATCTATACAATATAAAATCAAAAGTTACACAAACATATCATCCAACCATACAGA
>JANHGC010005444.1:20493-31273 GCA_027560395.1 Boaedon fuliginosus | reverse complement strand
TAAGGTTAAGAAATGGATAAGGGAAATAACACTTTTAAATTTGGAATTGATCCCCGAAACTTTTTTGTTAGGAATTCCCAATTAAATATGGGAAAGATTTAACTTATTTGATAATTCACTTAATAACTGCGGCCAGGATCCTGTATGCACAGTATTGGAAATCTAATATCCCTCCAACGGAACAACAGCTAGTTGCAAAAATCTTAGAATGTGCCGAACTAGATAGACTGTCTTTAATATTAAAAGACAAAGGTGATACAGAGTACTAAGCAAGTTGGAATCTATGGTATACTTGGTTACAAAAAAGACAAAAGTAGAATAGTAAATAGAAGAGAGTAAATACAGACGAATTGAACAATAGGGAGGAGAGGTAGTAAAGAGCTAAGAAAACAGAAAGAAAGAAAATGAGGTAGTAAATAACAATGGTGAGAAATGCACATATACTTAAATGTACTGCTGTATGGTGAATGGAGGAATTTATTCTTCTTTCTTTTTTTTTCTTTTCTTTTCTTTATCTTTCTTTCTTTCTGATATGGATATTCCACTAAATATGGAAAGACAATGATGCTCCGGAAAGGGAAGTATGGCCATACGTTTTGTCTTGGAAATTATTTGAATTTATTTGTATATATGTGATTTGTATTTGTTTTTTATGTATTTGTCTGTTTGTTTTTAAAATACCTAATAAAGACTATTTTGTAAATATACATATATATATATATATATTACTAAGTTTCTGATAATGAAGACAGGTCTTTTTTCTATCCACAAAGCTTTCAAAATTATATTAGAAGTCTAAAAGCACAAATATAGTGTTTCACTATGACTGAATTAAATTTAAAAATGAGTTTACTCAATCTTTTAGCCTATATAGTTGACTTAATAGAATAAATTCTACCCCTTTTGTGCACCCCCCTGCCCAATCTGCTTAAATAGCTATGTAATATTTTTGGGATCCAGACAAATGACTGTCAACCCACTGCCAAACTACTGCTCTAGTTAGGAAGCTAATCTGCCTTTCTATAGCTTGAATCCATTATTCCACATCCTTCACAAAATGAGAAAGATCTTGAACTTCTGTGATGTAACATCTTCACAGGTATTTAAAACATGCTACCATGGCCTCTTCAACTGTCTTTTTCTAAAGCTAAAGATAATAAACACACCCAACTCCCCCCATCAACTTCACTGAACCTGTTTCAACTTCAATGAATCACTGTTATGACCCAAACTGGACACAATTCACAAGGTTGAATCTTAAAAGTACCATTAGTTCACAATGTAGTGATAACTGGCTGGAATGACTTCCTGTGCATTTATCACACCTGTGTAAAAGACTGAGTTAGACTCAAAATATCAGAATGACTATGGAAAGTCCCAAACGTGACTTGACAGAACTTTGTCCATTGTATCAGTTTCCAAGGAATTTAAAGAGCTGCAGGGAAAGGTTAGCTTTTAATGAGCCAATGCTCACTGTCTTACCAGACACCTGTCCTCCTTTCCACAAAACACCAGGTGCTTCATTGGCCTATTTAAAAACCAAACTTTTTATGTTGCCCTTCCCCAGCTATTAATTCCTTTAACACTCTGTATTTTAATGGCTTGTTTTTATTTTATTTATTAATTGCGTGGAGTGTTGATCATTGTCAACTGCCTAAACAAGTCTCTGCAGTTTTCTTAGGAAATGGTTTGCCATTGCTAACTTCCTAGAATTGAGAAAAAGTGAAAGTGGTTCACTGTCACCCAGTTCACTTTGGGCCCAAGATAGGACTAGACTTCATGGTCTCCTGGTTTTCTAGCCTGATGCCTTAACTTGTTCAACGTGTTTTTATTTTACTATTTTTCTGATTATTAAATAAAATAAAACTCCTCTGGATGTGATAAAATGGATGTCTCTCCAAAACAAAATGTTGTTTACATTCACTAAACAAAATATAGTTCAGCTGAAACAAGATAAATTTTCCAACCCTCCAGCTCATAGGATATCTGGTATAATTTTGAGTTAACTGCTGAATTAATGTTACGTTTACCCAACCTTCCTGCATTTTTGCATTTTGAAAGATAAACATTGAGACAGTTTCTATCACTTTTGTTTCCTCACCACTGTGTGCAACTCCTGGGATTCCTGGATGATGATGCTGGAAAGTCAGTCTTGGCGAAGAATCCTGGGGAGATGTAGTGCTAAACAAAGGCTTTTCAGGTTTCTTCATTGTAGGAGAAGACATATCTGCAATGGCATACAACACAACATGTCCATTAACTCCAACATTATAATCATGATTCTAGATAATTGCTTATGCTCTTTTAGCAGTAACAGTTCCTAGGTTAGTAACTAAAATGCACTGTAAAAGGTATGCATTACTTTAGATGAACACTTATAGGCTTCCTCTAGTAAACATCAAATAAAATTATAAGACAAAAGAGATGCTATCACCATAATTCTTATGGGGTCATTATATAAGATTTGCACACCTCATATTTACATAATAAAATCATACATACACACATGCGCCATGCACACACTTGTTTTAAAAAATGCATATCTACATCAGCAATTCCACTGTTAGTGACAACTACTTTTTAATATATATCTGTATCAATTCCCCAAAGCAGTATAATTTTCCTTTCCTTTACAACTAATCCTACAAATGTTATATATAATCAGTATAGATCGGTTGACATGTTCTTAATATTTTTACCTTACATGCTTAATATTGTACTATTATATAGCTATCACAGCATTAAATGAAGAGCTGGACTTGAGTATATTTAAGAATATAAAAAATGTAAGTCAGAAGACCACACTAGATAAGAAGTGATAACAAAGACAGAGGGCATAGTTCAATGAATATTAGCAAAAGTAGGAATAAATAAGCTTGGTCTCAACAATCTGTGTGTGTGTGCATGCGCTTTCCCCCCCCCCTTTAAAATATCTAATAGGAAGATGCCAAAAATAGTATTTAATTGAATTATTCACAATTATTTACAATAATTATAAAAAAAATTCCAAATGTTTTCTTCTCAATAATGTAGATTTTGATGAGCCAAATTCTCTGTTAAGTTTTTACCAAGTTTGCAATAAGTGTAATTTGATTCCAGACCTTCTCCATTTCAAAGGAGAGAAGAGAAAGGTGTCTACAGACAGAACTTTCAGAAGTACAAGTTCTATTTGTACAGCAAGTTTTGAATAGTGATTCCTAAAATCTGAAATTGTAATTTACAATTTCTCTTGGTTTACTATATTTCCTGCCAGTTTTCACTAAAGACTGTTTCATAGATTGACTGATTGATTGATTGAATTTATTTACACAGCCACTCACTTTGCCATATCAATTCAAGGCAACTTACAACAGGATTATTCTGAGGTTTGCCAAAGATCATTTAAGATTACAAATCCCTCAAAAAAATTAAAATACAAGTTACTAAAAAACATCTCCATCACTATTACAAATACTGCTTAGCCATTCGTTACTCTTTAGTTGTTTAAGTAACAAAAAATTATAAATGACATCAATAAAACAATTTCTCCAATCTTTGAGGTGATTTTTTTTTTAAATTAACAAATAGACAGAAAGGATTCCAGAAACATGGGGCATACATGTTTAATTCTCTATTCATCTGTGAAGCATGCTGGTTGCCTCAGTCAAATCAAGTCTAGCCCTCTACTTTTCTCTTTCTCTTCCTGCCTATTCCATCTATCAGAAGTTCTCTAAAGTTAACAGATTTGCCTCAATGAAATATATTTTGTCCTGACAGCCAGTTTAGTCTAGTGGTTAAAATATTGCATTAGGAGGAGGAATTTGAATTCTACTTCTGTCTTTAAGCTTGGGAGTCAAGTGGGTGACCTTGGACTAATCACACTCTATTTCAGCCCTAAGGAGAAGGCAATGGGCAACTACTTCTGACACATAGCAGAAAAACTGCAGGAATTTTTCCATTAAGCCAAGACTGACACAAAAGCCCCCCAAAATCATCTACCTCATACTAAATAAATTGAATGCACTATTTATTTTCCAAATAAATAGCTTTCTCATTTTCTTAAAAGCCCATTTTATAAGAAGCTACTTGAAAAGATTTAACTATTGGCTTTTCATATAATGATTCTTTCATGATTGTGAGCGTGAGATTACGAAGAACCCAGGCTGAGATTAAAGTCCTAAGAGGTTGTTGTGGCGCTTGATAGGCCCAATACATCCACATTCCCACCTTGAAGTTAAAAAGCTCTCCAAATCAATGAACTTACTCCTGCTGTGTGCTGTGAGCCCAAAGAGTTCAGAGGGCTTGCGTCTTCCAATTTAAACAGCAGCCCACTGACATTTTCATGCAGAAGCATAGTAACTATGCTTTTCTTTTTTCCCTAGCCTCACCAATTTTTTCTGTTAAAAAAATATACTATAGCAGGAATGTGGGAAAAAGGCATGGGTTGGTCTGTACGTCTAGGTACAGACCAACCACCATAGAACTTATATAATGCAATTTCAAAAAAGAAAGCAGCATATAAAACATTGATTTCTAAATGGGAAAAAGAACATAAACAGTACAGATGTTATAGACAGTTGAAACTTATATTAAAGACAACACTGACAGTTACTATTAGCACTACTTCATACTTTAGTTCTAATGTCCCATCATTAAACAACGTTTGAAAAAAAGAATTGAAAAACTCAAAAGATACAAAAATTATTTTCCATGTTAAATATGAGTAGAAATTCATAATTGGTAAAGTCTTGTTTTCAGACACATATCCTTCTCAATCAATAAACCTAGTGAGAGTCTTGTGTTTCTTCAAAAGGTAAAGTAAATCATTTTAAGTGAGCTTTATTGTCTTGGGAAAATAAGTAACTTAAATAAATAATTGTTTCAGGGTGGAAGACAGGAAATTGTGAAAGAAAAGTAAAATACTGAAGTGCTTTAGATGTGACTAAAACAAAACATGTTATTCTGAGACAAATATGTTTTGTACTTGATGATTAATTAATAGTACTGTATGATTAAAAAAACCTCTTGTCTGTATTTAATATATAAAAAATGGATTAGGTACTCTCCACTGAGCGCATGCATCTATGATGTGTTTTTAAGGAAGAAATGTAAGCATATTTTAGTTAATCACATCAACAATATCCGTTGTAACCATTAGGATCACATGATAAAATGGTTGATTCATAATGGAGTAACAAACATGAGATACCCCAAAGAGCTGTCTAAAGCATATGAAAAGGGTACACCACGAAGCATGTTAGCAAAACACCCCTCTTTGATGTACTGAAACAGCGGCATATGTTAGGAGGCTCAGCACAACTTCTTTCCCCAATGGAAGCATTGTTTTTGGATGCACATATATGCAAAGACAATAGAAGAAAGCTTTTGCAGCAGCTGCCTCAGCCTCCCAAAGAAACAGCTGTTCCAATGCTTCAAAAAGAGGGGTGCATCATTCACACCAATGCACTTTCTGAAGCATCTTTTAAAATGTTTTGCACAGCCCAAATTGCAAAACTGCAACAAAGCCACTTACATCAGTAATGGAATGGATTCTATTAATTGTGGATCAAAAGGGCAGATGCAGTAAAAGAAATCCAAGTTGGTAAGGATTTAACATTACAAAGTTGTCTGACTTCATTTTAAATAGCTTTCTGTAGCCGAAGTCCCCCCTACCCTTTAAATATGAAAATTACAATGTTGAGAATATCCCAAACATCTTCATCGTTGTTGATAATTTTGTGAGTTAAAGTGCCAAGACTAAGAGGAAGAAGGCTGAGATAAAACTATACTGTGTTCTACAGGACAGAAAAAAAGCCTGTTGTCCTTTTGTAAATTTTGGTTACTAATATTATAATACCAACACTGTGTATGTATATAGTAATACATAGTAGACAACAGTATCTGATTACATTCCTAAAGAAATTAAACAGAAGCTTGGATAAATTAAAAGCTTCAGGTTATTACTGCATAGTATTAAAAAGGTAAAGAATATGCATGTCTGGATTGCATTATATAGTAAATCTGAAATTACTATCATGTCAGTGATACAAAGGCCCAGACAAATTGGAAAAAGTTAGATCAATTCATTTCCCAACAAGGTAACTGCACCTACAAAGTAAAGCAAACAAGTTGCTATGAAGCATAGCGTATGTAGCTCACTCAAGGCAGCTTGCACACATGGTGCTCCAGATGTATATCTGTTCAAGTTAGCCCAAGGCAACTATTTTGATCAATTCTAATGAGATAAAATGCTGCAGGGAAAATGTGCAGAAATGTGTTTACGTCAGACTTTAATTAAACTGTTGTTTGCTTCCCAAGAACCTTAAGAGACACTAATGAGACATGAGTTTCAGCAATTTCCTCATCAAAAGGCAAGACCCTCTGCCTCTCTATGAGCAGACTGCCCTTCGAGGAACACCCTTGGTAAATGTCACATGGTACACCAATCACGAAGCCACCTGCTAAACAGACCTCGAGTCAACATGTAAGTGAGTCAAAGCTAAGGATCCACTTGCCCGCACTGGACACCTGCTTAGCTTTCACAGATAGCAACACAACATGTTCATTTTCCTATGAAGTTATAGGGAAATCACAATGGGAGACCAACACAGATGCAGAATATTTTTGAATCTACTTCACCAGCTTAAATCTCAAATCCATTTCCATTTAATCAGAGCTTCATACTTGGCTTCGACTTTGCAAGCAATGCATTGAGAGTCATAAATAAAATCATGAACAGAAGATATCAGAATAGTCCCATTTGCACAATGGATGAAAAGTCAAGAAGTTACACTGCACCAAAAATAGGGAACAGAACTGACCTTGAATATTTTTATTTCATATACATGGCTTTAAAATATCATTATAGAAGGAAAAAAGAAAAAAGTTGACCACTGCCCATAGTTCACGCAGATCTAATACCATTCAATGGGGTCCTTAGGAAACATGGGCCTTAGTTCTATCCCCTCATTCTGTTTGTTGTAATTAAGGTCTATAAGACTAAAAATGAAGGTAAGAATAAGCATACTTACCAAATGCCTTCCCACTCTATATGTGGCTTACTAGAACCTTCCTGCTCCACCAAAATGAAATCAAACCATGATATCCTAGTAAACTGTATTTAGTTTTTATACATCATAACTATTTTGGATTACAACGTCTAGAAAATGTCTTTAGAATATTTTTATAACTAAGACTGAACTTTAAAAACAAAATAAAAAATCTTGGTTGTGATGATGAAGTTTAACTCCAAAATTCCAAAAATGTTTGCTACTGGGAAATACGGTATTGTATTAAGAACTGGTGTAATCTTATGCTGAATGCAATCCAATTTACTTATGTACAGAAAAACAACAATGATACATTGATTAATGTTGCATTACAATTTACCACTTTTAAGAACAGATTAAAATTCAGTTACATTATTTAAGCTCAATCAAATCATTGAAACAGATTAAGGACGTGAATCATTGAGATTCACATATCTACTTCTATTTTGGATTACAGCTACAATATTTGTACAGCAGCTAATACATTAATAATTCTCTTAATACAAAAATCATAAATCTACAAATATAGAGAAAATAGCAAATTCAATAAAAACACAGCCTAGATAAATCTTTAAATTCAGTCCACAACTTTAAGAAGTTGTAGTTCCTGCTGCTTAAAGCACTTGAGTAAAATAAAAACAGTAATTCAATGTTAATGCAAATTTTAATGCAATTATATTACCAAGATGGATTAATGCATGAAATGCCATTATATCCAAATAAATTATATGTACTTATATAATACATATCCCAAATTATGTCCAAGGAGTTCACGACAACATAGATTAGGCTGAAAGATGGTTGTCTAATAGCCCAATATTATTCAGTGAATCACTTAACCAAGTTGAGATTTGATATCAGAGCTCTCACATTGTCAATATGATATTCTTACTAGATATCAGCATTATTTCTTTCCCAGGCACTTGCCTAATAGTAATAGCATTTGCTAAACTGTCCTTGAATGATAAGAAACAGCACTTTTTTTTATAGTAATTCTGTATTTGTAGGAATACAAATACAAAAAAGGGCAAATTCCATAATTGTACTACAAACTTCGTATGAGAGGCTGGATCTCAGGGATAAAAACATTTTATAAGCATAAGTGCAAAAATAAATTAGCAGTTAAATCCTTGTTAACCAGGTATGATTTGGCATAACCAAATACCGCCTTTTTTAAGAAGGATAGCCAAATACAGTTCTCTCAATCTGTCTCCCTAGCAATACTTAATATTTATCTTATCATCTCGCTGATTTATTGTTTTTAAAAGGTGATACTGAAAACTGGACACCTATTGGAATTAGAGTTATAGTGCACAATGGAATAGTAGTACTATGTTCTGTGATTTCATGAAGTAAGCTTCATCCGATTTTTTTTTCTAACCTATCAAGAACATTTTGAACTTTGTTTCTGTTTCTGTCTTCTAGTTCTAGCCCCATGTTACTTAAAAGTGTGGTTCTAGAACCCCTGAGCCAGAGGGAAGTTCTACCAGAATCTCTAAAATAGTGGAGAGGCTAGACAAGTGAAAATGACATTTTCTCTTATGCCAAAATTATCCAATTGGTGACCCGACAACTCACTTTTTTAATATAAAATACATTGTGTTTGCTTTTAACATCTCTTCAACTTAATATACATCTAATAAGTATAGTTTCCAACTCCTAATAAGGTTCCCCAGAAAGAAACATAGGCACTTACTTTATATACATTAGATGTATTACACTAATAATTTTTCCACCACACGTTTCAATACCATCTTAATATTTCTTTAAATCAAACAGCTTAATCTGAGATTTCAATCATTCAGATTTTAGTAGTCCTGGTTTCTGACTTATAAATAAATAAAAAATGTATTTTTCAAGAATTCTGGTCATCCAAAATAATTGTGAATATGGATTAATTTAGGGAAATTTTATAACCTATTGTACAAAAAATCCCACTGAAAAAAACCCTGTCAAAGATGATTATCAGATAAACAAACCCACATTAGCTTTCCACTGAAATGTGCTTTCTAACAGAAAGTTAGAAACAATTCTTATTTTAGGAATATTGATGTATCGGGAGGATGATAAATAACCAGTTTTGGATAAAAGAGTTTGCCTCTAAATATACTGTAAATAAAAACACAAAACTGACATATAAGGTATGTATACATTTATTTACTATGAAATATTATATATTTACAACAGGAGAAATGATTTGCTAGCAGAATATAGATATATAGTTCTTTTCAGGTAATATTTTGGTCATGCTTTTGAAATAAATGAATGTAGAATAACATAGTTTAATAGTATTCATTACAATAATCCCGATGGAGGGTGTCTTTCCATAATATAACTCAACCCTCAGTAGGTGTAGTAGGAATTACTTTTGACTTTTGTTCTGTGTAGGCAAGCAAATGGCCCAGCTGATCAGTTATGTTTTTTAGTTCCTGAACAGCACTACCCACCTCCTCTTTTAATTCTCTTAGCTCAGAAATTAATATATCCATTTTAGAGTAACCATGTGAAGGTCTAATGAGAAAAGATCCATCAGGAGAGGGCCCTGTAATTAAAGGAATTCCAGAAAAAGCAAGTCCAGAAGATGGGGAGATAGTAAAAGATGGCAAAGGTCCAGAAGAATATCCAGGAGAGGATACTTGTTCCTCATCACAAGGAGGCCCAGCAGAAGGTAGGTGAAGAACAGGAGAAGAAGATCCAAGAGCTTCTGTTTTAATGGTAAGCTGTGGTTGTAATGATTTGTTGCTGTTGAATGCAGGAGAATCATAGGAAACTGAACATGATGAAGAAACTGTAAAATTAAAATTTATTTAATTGTACACACTAATGTACAATTCCAAACAAATCTCTCACAGTATTAAAATGTTTTAGGATATGCAATGTTAAAATATTATAGTTATAGCACATGACAGTAAAGCATCACATCATTCTTTTCTACTCTGGGTCAAACACTTTTTAATAAAAAAATTATTAACAGGTTAAACTATTGATAAAATATGCAAGATAAAGGCTTGCTGTTTCCCTAGAATTAAGTTTGCTTTTCATTTTTCTGGGGGGGAAAAGCTTATTTTAAAAATCATGTCAGTTCTTTTCATAGAACCAGCATAGCAATCCATGCAGCTTTTCATGTTTTAAATTATTTAATTTTTGAAGAAGCATCCTTTATAAATAGTATTGTTTGTACAGAATGCTTGCTGGTTTCTGTAATCATATAAATTAACATCGATTGAAATTTTATTATATGAACCTGAACAAGGATTAAAAATAACATAATTTTGAGGATTAAGATGAAGTATATCAGTCTACTCCTTTTCATTATCATTCCACAGTTCTGAGTAATATTAAATAAAAACTGTTTAAAGACCATGGGCTGTAATCCATAGCATGGGCTGTAATCCATATCAGACTACGGATCCATAGTCTTAAAATTACATGCTAAATCTGTTCCTTGCTATGTTTAGGTCTTTATTTAGAGGGGGAAAAATTAACTGCTCTAAGCAAAGGAGAATGGAGTAGCTACATTTTCACTTAAATGACAAGTGATTTTAATTCACAAGCCACAAAAACTTCTGATGCTATTATAGGATGTCCTGATACTCTAATGACCCACTAATCTCAATTATTTCAGAATGATATAATTACTGTAAGATTCTTAATCTTAGAGTCAATTCTTATCTTTTTCCCCAAATCTAAAACAATCAGGAATATGTCCAATCTCTATCAACTAAAATCAACTGCAAAAAAAAAAAAAAAAA
>JANHGC010005443.1:42702-61882 GCA_027560395.1 Boaedon fuliginosus | reverse complement strand
GGCTGAGTCAACCTTGAGCCTGGTGAAATTCGATCTGACCACCTGCTGAACAAGTCAGCAGAGACTGCAGTGCTGCACGTAACCACTGCGCCACCGAGGCTCTTGTTGTGAAATGTAAAGGGTTTATACCACAGAGCTCCAATGTGTTGACTAGGTTCCTGTGTAGTCATTGTGGGCTGAACCCATTGAATGCATAGGTCCTTGGTCCTCCAGGTTTTATTGTTGCTGTCCTTGAAGCATCCCACAAACCCTTGCCATGTGCTTAAATGGTTGGTTTGAGGGGAATTATAGTCCATTCACAAAATCAGAAAGATTGCAAGGTGCCTATCCCTAAGCAAAAGAAGATGCAAATCAGATTGAGATAGGTTTTGTTGTGCGTTAATATCACTGGAAATATGGGAGCCTATTTTTCATGACCTTTGCATTGCCAGCTGATGGTCTAAAGCTTTCAGTGTCCTCAGCTTCCTAGATCACTATGACAGCAACACAATCCATAGAGTCTTACATGGTTAATTAAAATTACATGAGCCCAACTGAAGGAACACTGCCACAATATGGTGTGTTCAAAGAAGGGAGGATACAGAAAAATGTAATTACTTACGAATAAATTATCTTGGAAAGGGAGAGGAAATGATATATATCAAGGGAGACACTTGAAATCATTAGCGAAAGTTAATTATTGAAGGACTTCTAAAATGTAAAACAAAGTATTTCCTTAAGTTTGCATTTTGCCAGTATTGTTTAAATGCTCAGTATAGCTACATGGCTCTAACACTACAGGGAGCAGATAAGAGAGACCGGTTCGCTCTGACTTTAATTGCCGCCTCTGTTGGCGGAAGAAAAGCGGGGTGCAAATCTAATAAAATCAAAATCAAATCAAATCAATTAACATTCCGTACGAAAGGAACCTCAACCATGTCTTTATAAAGTGGGTTCTTCTAATACAGCTGCCTTCTAAGAGATTCTAGGCTTAGATATCTATCAAAGCTTCCAAAGGGTTTATCTCCCCATTGGCAGGGATTCCAGGGGTTCATAACTGAATGAGCAAGGTGGGCAACTTGGAACTATAATGTCCACATAATCTTCTCTACACGGTGTCCGTTTAGATTTTAACGAAGAACCTCGAGAGCTCCAGACGTTGCTAAATCACAATGGCCAACGAAAACTGGCATCTGAAAGGCCAACAGTTCTAAATTTTGCCCCCTACAAACCACAACGGGGCAGGAGCGAGAAATGGGTGTTGTTTCCCTTTTTGAGTCCTGGTGTCACAACATTATGTTGTTTCTGTTGTAGGTTTGCAAAGCACGCTTCATAGTTTGCTTCCCTTTGTGGAGCTCCTATGTAGGAGAAGAGGAGAAGAAGGAGAGGATAGAGTAGTCTAGCAGTAGAATATAGTCTGGCGTCTGGGAGACGTTGCTTCCCAGAGGGCAAACAGGCAGCAGAGCGCAAAATGGCTGGCAGGCAGCAAAGAGTCAAGGCAACTCCTCATTAGCAGTTCGTAGAGTGTATCCACAGTTATGCAGATAGTTGCTTTAATCTGGCAAGAATGTATCCACAGTTATGCAGATAGTTGCTTTAATCTGGCAAGAATGTATCCACAGGTACGCAGATAGTTGCTTTAATCTGGCAAGATTCTGTCTACAGGCGAACCACAATAAAGGAATTACTCAGAAATAATTCCTGACCATCATCACCTTCCCCACTCTATCCATTGCTAACATGTCACTAGAGATGAAGTCCCACCAATTCTGTTATACACTCGCCCATCTCTGATGCTGGCCCTTTGGTACCACGTTCAGCGTCTTGCAGCTATGAACCGGCCCGTAAAGCTCTATTGAATTTGGATGAGATATAGAGCTTTGTGGCATATATTAAAACTCTAGGAAGAAAGAATCCAGGAAATTCTTCATACCTGACACTTGTATCAATGATGGCATTAAAAAAAAAAAATTACGAGTAGGTATTTAAACTTATTTACATGTCCTGGGTCTTTTCCAGAGCTTGCTCAATATTTCTGCAGAATCTTTATTAATTAACACTTCAATATCTTGTGATATTTGAATCACCACCAAGTTTTAGCCGGAGGCAAAACAGCCTTATTTTTTTTTTTTCAAAGTTCATTAACATTTCCTTTGGTTATGCAGTCATTAAGTTAGGGATCTCATTATGTTGCCATTAGGATAACATAAAACCAGTTCCAGTGTAGCACATTTGTTAATTATAAAGTAATCTAAACCAATCCAAAAAGAGAATCTATTTGATTTATTCTAATTGTTTATAGGAGCTATAAATCGCCCCCCAGTTCTCTCCTTCTGTGCAGATTCCAAGGGGGCGCCACAAGACCAAAGAGTTATATACCAGCAACAGTGTCCTGGGCATTATCGACCAGATTTAAAAGGAAGCAGTGCAGAGGTTTCGTAGGTAATGACAAAAACCCATTTTAAAGGCATTTGCTGACATCTGGAAAGCTTCGGAGCCATTCCAGGCAATTACATTGTGGCTGGAAGATCGGTCTTCTGCTTGAGAGAAGAAAAGAAATGAGCCTTCCCAAATAATGGGGATATTGGAAAGCAGTCAGGAAAAAAATAGCTAGGTACGGTCGAAATCAGGGCTGGAAGGCGTATTTTTGCTATCTAGTTACTTGGAGAGAATAGGGTTCCTTAATCTACCCTTAATCTACCGAGGCTCTTTTTTAGTTGCACGCCATTTAAATATCAGTTGCAAGCTATTGTGGAGCACGGAATATTTTTATTTATTATTTAGGGAGAGGATTTCATATGTCGGCCCATTCACTTCGGCCGCTTACAAAGAACACCTGAGCCTCGGTGGCGCAGTGGTTAAAAGCAGCCCTGCAGCCTATCTCTGCTGCCCTGTTCAGCAGGTTGTCAGATCGAATTTCACCAGGCTCAAGGTTGGCTGAGCCTTCCATCTTTCCAAAGGTCGGTAGACTGAGGACCCAGATTGTTTGGGGACAAGAGACTGACTCCGTAACCGATTGGGAAGTGTTGTAAAAGTTTGATAAGCCGGATATAAAATCTGAGTGCTATTGCTATCTCTGTTGTAAGCCACCCAGAGTCCTTCAGGAGTTGGGTGGCATAAAAATGTAATAAAATAAAAAATTAAATAAATAGTCACAGCAATACACAAAACAGCAGCATCTTCAAGAATCTGCCACTTTTCTTAAAATGCATAGCACACAGAGAAAAGAAGCAGGTCTTGATCACAATGCAGCATTTTCCATCCTGCCTTCTTGCAGACATCCCTGAAACTACTGTGTATTCGTGGTTTTTGGCTATCACTTAAGGGCTAGAATTTCTGAGGATAAATCGTAACTATTTTGTATGGGAGGGAGAAAACTGTTTCACAATGAATCAGATCATTCATCCATTTAGGCCAATACTGTCTCCTCTGACTGGCTGCATCTCTCCAGGGTCTCAGTCAGGATCAATCCTTGTCTTTAATCTAAATTATTTTAATTAAGATGCTACCTTCATTGAGAGAATAGCAACCTTCCCAAAGCCTATGCTCCTCAGATTTGCTGAATCACAATTCCCATCCTCCCTGTCATACCAACTGGCACACCAGCCATCAGTGAGAGAATAGTAGTCCCACACTTCTGGAGAATACCAGATTGAGAAAGTATATTTAGGCAGAGCTTGTTATAGTGAGATCTCTGGCAACACATGAATTCGTTTATTTATTTATTTCATAAATTTCATTTATTATCAATTCATATTATTATGAGCAAAGGCAACAAGATACTTTACTAAGAATACTTCCAAGAAATGTATTTTAATTTTGGAATGACTACTGCCATCGGTGTCCACTGGAGGGCAAATGAATAACTCTGTTACACAAGGGAAGTAGTTGTATCACATGTCATGGTAGCATGAAAAGTCCATGCCATAAGGTCAAGTTACACAGGTTGCCATTTTGATGTCATCATAGCTTGTTTTACATGCAATTGATCATCAGCATGAGATATGTTTACATGCCATTTTTATTTATTTAAATTCTAAATTTCTGAGTGGGAACTTGCAAAACGTGTAAGTTATCTGAAAGCATACACGCTGCATTCAAAACATTGCTGACTGGAAGTAATTTAGGTCCAACACAACTGAGAGACATGTGAGGAAATTCCTTCTGGTCTGTTGAATGAAATTATCCTATAGTGAGTGACAGAAGATAAATGAATACCTTTGCAAGAACCATCAAACAGCATAGTTCATTCTTTATAAAAGTGGAAAACTCTACAAACATTCAGATGACAGTTCTATTTTTTTCTTCTTCTTTATGTTCTAAATTAGAACAAGATGGCAGGGTACTTTCTTCATAGACTTCTCCCACCTTAAGCCAAGATTCTGAAATGGAGTATGTTCTTAATACATCCAAATAAAGTAAAAAGTCTTGTAGGCAAGTAGGTATCGGCAACTGGCGGATATGCTGGTCTGATCGCAGACAAACACTTGTTAAAAGTGACCGAATCTCCAGGCGGCACAGATGAGACAAAGATGGGATTTGTTCTGTCACAAGAGAGAAACATGCATTTATCAGGAGCAAAACAACTCAGTGTTTCATGAATCTTCTCCTTCAGGGGTCACCACCTGGTCTCCCTCTGCACCACCAAAGGCCTGCAGCGGGAGACCAATACTTTTCCTGACTCAAGAATTACACTTGGCTTCTGAGGGGTAAGTATGTCCCAGGCTATATAACACAGAGTTCAGAACAAAATTGGATTTTATTTCATCTAAGTCAAACTTAAATACAGCAAATAACAATTATACACAAGTTATATAATGTAATAATTTTATTTTTCTGTCACATTAAAAATGATCACCGTTACCATTTGGTAACAATTCATGGTGTTCTGGGATACACAGCCAGAGCTTTAGAGAACTGCTGGTTTCACTTCTGTAGTATACAAAGAGAACAAGAAGCCCCATACAAAACTTCTAAAGTCTTGAACTGATACATTCCTTCACAAATTGAAGGACCTAATCTCAGCCTCAGCCATTCTTTGACTTTGTCTCTTTTGGGGGTACAGACAGTCTTCTGTATTAGTACCTGAACTTCCTACTGTTTTACAATAAAATTTGTATATTTATATTTCCTCTTTGATAATAATAGGAAAAAAGGGAATTGTTAATTATTTACTGAATGGAAATCCTCAACTTTCTCATGCCTAATCTTCAAAGAAAGCTACATTCCAGACCAAAACAATAAGAATAAACAAAATAAGATCAAAGGACAGCCATTAACAAAGCAGGGCAGATTTAAATCAGACCTGAAATAAGGGTAAGCAGCAAGCCTAAGTGTTGAGACAGCAACTTTTCTTTTTTCTTTTCTTTTTTTTCATTCAGGTTTTCTGATTTATTTCTCTATTTCATGTATGTACTATATGTGGGTGTGGTTCTGCCTGTGTGCATATGGATGGATGGATGGATGGATGGATGGATGGATGGATGGATGGATGGATGGAAGGGGTAGATTTAAATGTTTAAAACTTACATTTCCAATGTTTTCAAATATGGTAGAAAATAGAAATGAAAGTAGGGAGGGTTTGATGACTCACTTCAAATACCTGAAGAGATTCACATAGGAGAGGGCTATTATCCATTGTCCAAGAGTGCAGGATACAATAAATGGATTTAACTCAAAGGAAGATTCCTTTTAAATGTTAAGAAAATTGTAAAGCTAACAATATTTTGATGACTGGGACCAACTACTGAAAGAGGTGGTAAGCTCTGGTTCACTGGATATGTTCAAACAGGAGCTGGATAAACATATAATATGAATGCTTTAATCTAGATTCTTGCACTGAATGAAGGACTGGATTGCCCCAAAAGCTTCTTCCAATTTTATCATGGGGATGGGAAAATATTTGTTATTTGTTATTTGAAAGAAGTTATGGAAAATTGATTGGGAGGAAAAGGAAAAGCATGCTTTGGCTAACATTCTCAAATAAACAGCCTTATGTTGAAGAACAAATTATTTCCAACAGCTTTTGGTTACAAAGAAAACGATAAGAAAGGCAGGAATCTTTCTGGACTGATCAAAAATATTTTGGTCTTCAAACAAGTAGATTTGTTAAGACTTTTCTTCTGTTTATACAGAAACTTGGGAATGCTGTTTGGGAAGCTACTTAGCAGAGCTGGAAGTTACACACCCTAAAGACACAACTTTGCACATATTCCCTGACTTATTATCACAACTGAGCCCAGAATTTAAACCATAAGTCATTGCAATTCCTAAGTGAGATGCTCACATGATCACTTTACTCAAAAACCACAATCCTGATTCTCCCTGTTGTGATGATTAAGTGACCATGTGGGTCATTAAGCAGAGCAAGAGGCCATGGCTGGCAACCTTTCCTGCTGGCTTTCCCATTGACTTGCTGGGGAAGCTGGCAGGGAAGACCACATGGTCGTAGGATGCTTGGCAGCCTGCCTTAAGTTGAAACAGGTTACCAAGTGCCCAGTGAATGTGGGTGTGTGGGTGTGATAATGACCACATGATCAGACACAGCTTGTAATTTTCAAAAATTGCTGAACAAATAGTTAAACACCCTCCACCCCGCCCCCAAAAGCACACACTAACCAATTCGAACAGAAAAAAATTGCATAGGAAGCAGAAACATGGATGGAATTCATAGCAGGCTTAGGTGGGCTGAAGATCACATAATCAATTCTTCCCTCTCCACCCCAAATGACGTCTTTGTGCTGGGGTCCAGTGTCAGACCACCTCAGTTTTTCCATTCCTGAATATAGGGGAAAACTTGGCTTACTTTAGTTCTAGGAGCAGAATTAAAAAGAAAACTGCAAAAACTGTACACTAAGCCTAGAAAAACAGTTCCTTCCATGCACTCTATAACTTCAGATTTAACCTACTGGAATCCCAGTCAGTGAGAAGAACAAAACTAAAGGAGAAAAATAGATGCCGTACATGATCTTCATTCAGGAAAACAATGGTTTAAAAACCTTCTGAAAACCCAGTGATGGAGCACTTTTAAAATGGTGCCCACAGAGATTATTACTTTTAAGATCCAGAATTAACTGGCTGGGAATGTGAGTGTTCACTTCGCAAATTAGCATAGTGTTCAGATTATTTAAAATAAGGAAAGTGATAGTAAAAGTGAACAGGAAAAGTAAGAATGGTAGAAAATAAGGGTAATATTTTGACAAAAGATGTGGTAATGAATCCCTCTGGATGAAATAGGGAGAAACTCAGGGTGGAACTGAAAATAATAAAAGTGATAGGAATACTCAATTTCAGGTGTGCCTACTTATTTCTGAGATTTTGCAAAAGGTGCAAGTTTTATGGGTTCACATATGCTCAAATATTTGTTCTCATTAATCTCCTCTTATGTTCTTGTATAAAGGCTTACCTTTGGATCCCTTAAAACATAATTTAATAAGCACTCTGCAGGATCAAACCTAAAACCTATCTAGTTCAGCATTTTATTTCCCACAGGGGCTAACTAGAGGACTCTAAGAAGTACACAAATAAAATATCCTGGGTCACTGTTACCTTTCCACAAGTAATGTTCAGAGGTATACCGTATTTTTCGGAGTATAAGACGCACTTTTTCCACCTCCAAAAGTGGGTGGAAATGTCTGTAAGTCTAATACAGCTAATGTTGCCAAAGCCCCACTCACCCTTTGGCCTCTGCCTCCTTGCAGCAAATAGCCAACAGTCTGTTTCAGCTTCAGCACAGCCTGATTAGCACAAGCAGCTGATTGTCGGTTGGATCAGTCTCCCAACGATCAGCTGTTTCAGGCTGCAGGGATTGCCATTGCCTATTGCCGCCTCCACATGCCCCATTTTTGGCCTCTGCATTCTATTTTTGGCCTCTGCGCACCCATTTTCCACCTCTATGCACCCCATGTTCCACCCATTCTGATCCCCATCGCCCAGAACAGGCCAAAAATGGGGCACATGGAAGCTGAAGACGGGGGGTGCAGAAGCTGAAAATGGGATGCAGAGGCTGAAAATGGGGCGCTCGGAGGCGGCAATAGGGGATGGCAATCCCTGCAGCCTGAAACAGGTGATCATCGGTAGGCCAATCCAACCGACAATCAGCTGCTTGTGCTAATCAGGCTGTGCTAAAGCTGAAACAGCCTGTTTGCTCCTTTGCTGCAAGGAGGCAAATTGCTGGGAGGCAGATTTTATTTTTTCCTTGTTTTTCTCCCCAAAAGCTAGGTACGTCTTATACTTCGGAGCATCTTATACTCCGAAAAATACAGTACTTGGATCTGGAAAATTTCCATTTCAGGTTTCTAACAACCATATATAAACAATTAATGGCCTGTGGAAAGATGGGCAGCAAATGAATTTAATAGTAATAACTATTAATGCTCTCTAAATATGTATTTGTTAGAGGCAATCATATTTTGCAACAGCAAATGCAGATTAATTCTATTTTGCACAGAATCTAACAACCAACACAAACCTTTTCTGACTCAGTGTTTTCTAGATATACTAGAATAACAATTGCCAAAAATTCCCCAGCAGTATTTAGATGACAACAGGTAAAGGACATTGGATTATCAGATATATCAAGCCAGTTCTTGTTGTACACCACAGCAGTATATTTTATATTTTCAAGGCACCTCAAAATATTCAAAACGCTTCTATGTGGCCCCCCGAAATCTTCAAAGTATTATCAAATTCCAATGTTTAACGTGACAGAAAGGCAGTTAATAAATGAATGACTAGAGACTAATACTGTATTTAATTCTAATAGCATAAAACATATTTGATCATACTTTCATTTAATTCTTGAAGTCAATGTATTTTGGAATGTAACCATGTGAATGTTCACCGAAAAAGCTGTAGATCTTAATATTTAAAAAGAAAATATTAGAACGAAGTCAATTCAGACCATACAAACAAGCTTAAATTCGAATTTTTAAAAGAGATTTTTAAGCAGAACGAAAATAAGAAAAAACATCTAGCTGGCAAGCTATAGAGACCATAAAGTGAGATTAATTAAAGCACCATTCAGGCAGAACTCTCTCCATGCGTTTGCCGGATTTGAACACAAAGGAAAAGAGACATTTTCTGATCAGAGGCTTTCCTAACCTTTCCATTATTAAAAGATGGTATTTCGGTCTCCAGGGTATCTAGTTAGCAACTGATGATTGCAGACTATATCTGCACTATTCTCCCCGCCTGGCAGGCAGTCTGCAGCTTCACTGTTGCCTGCAGTAATTGGATGACCTTTATTTCCAGAGCAGGATTAAGCAGAGCCACAGGATCATTTATTAAAAACACAACAGCACACTGGTTTTAGAAGTCTAATTTAAAAAAAAAAAGAAAGCCAAGTTGCACAGATGCCTCTACTACTTCAACACTAGCAGCCACTGTTTAAGAAATCTTCTAGCCACTCAGCATATGGCCCAGAATAATCTAGATGTTCCCAAGGTCTCACTACTTAAAACTAGAAAATCCATGATCCTTCAATTTTCAAAACATTTGGTTCATTAGTAATAAAAAATTGGTGTTTGTGGCATATTAAGCTGACCCCGAGATACTATCTATACATCTGCCTTCTCTTTTGTATATCTTTTTAACCCACAAAAGCACTAAGGTGCTGCTACGATGCCTCACTGTGACAAGGGGTGTGTTTGTGGGAGAAACGTGCAAAGAATGCTAAGAATAAATCTCAAGAGTGCATATTCCCAGCAGCGTCACTCAAAGCCTGAAGGTCATCCCAGCTGCTCAGCTAAAGCAAGCCAACACCTATATCAGGCAGCAGGAATATTGGAAAATTATGGAAGAGGAGGATTACTTAAGTACCATAACAAGGCATTATTTCATACAATGGTAAGAAAAGCAATGGTAAATCACTCATATATGTTGCAACAAAACCACAAAGACAGACAATATAAAGTGACTGACAATATTTAGTATAAAATATTTAGTATAAATATAAAACGATAGGCCCTTTAGGTCAGATTGCAGTCAATATACTACTGAGGAAGAACTATATTTTTCAGAATATTAGTAATGTCTATGATGTGGCTACGTTAAAGCCTTTGGGGAGTCTAGTTGCTGGTGCTGTCATGAAGGGGAAACAACGCAGAGCTGCATGAACAGAATTACAGTGAGAACTTGAAATGTAAGAAGTGTAAGAAGCACGAATGTTTCTAGGCCTAGGAAACAGAATGATAGAAACTGAAAAAAGAGAAGTCGAAGTCTTGCCAAGAAAGACAACATCTCAAGGAGAACTCTTAAGAAAAATTGTTACAATCTCATTTCTAGATACTGAAGATGGAAACAAACACAGAAAAGGCTAATAAATTATTTTGGGATAAATGAGAAACTAAAACACTATCAAAGAGAAGTCATAATGTACTTTATTGATTGACATCTATTACATCAAGCTGTATTATAAAAATGGGAAGCTCACAATTATTCAATATTCTCATACAAAACCTAAATGAAACAAAGCAATAATCCATCACAAAGCAGTCTCCAGGCCAGACAATAATGAAGTTGCATACCCTTTCCTTAATAATTCAGGTGTATGCTTAATGTATGTTTAAAGAGCCTGGTTTAGAAGAACATGGACATGATTTTGAAATTGGAGGAAGACATCTCAGTAGCCTGAACTATGCAGATGATCTTACTCTAATACAAAGGTCTTCAAACTTGGCAAGTTTAAGACTTGTGGACTTCAACTCCCAGAATTCTTGAGCTAACATGACTGGAGGAGGAATTCTGGGAGCTGAGGTCCACAAGTCTTAAAGTTCTCAAATTTGAACTTTGAAGACCCCTACATACTCTAAGAAATAAAGGATCTGAAATGAAACAAAATAACAAAGGTCAAGGGGCACTGAAAAAAATGGAATTTTTAATCTAAAAAAGACCAAACTAATACAATAAGCACAGCAACCAACCCTAAAATAGACAGTGAATATTTCTAAAGACAAATAGTCTGTTTTATAGGATTATATCAACAGTTAAGGAACCAGCAGTAAGTAAGAAAAACACCATAGACTTGCACTTGATGAGTAAGAGTGAAGGCCTTGAAAAAGATTTTAAAAGGCCATGATAATTATACAGGCAACAGTTTTTCCTGTGACACTCTCTGGATGCAAAAGTTGGACTTCAAAGAAGCAGGAGAAACAGTATTGATACTTTTGAATGTTTGTGTTGGAAAAGGCTCCTGAGAATATCATGGATAGTTAGGATAACAAATAGGTCACATAACAAATCAATCCAGACTTTTCACTTGGACCATAAAATTATCAGATTCAAATTATCCTATTTTGAACACATTATGCAATGATTAATACTTTATTTGTATGTATATTTAAATTAGCAGTATGCTCTCTGAGCATGTAGATCAACACTACAGTCCTTGCATTATCAACCAACCAACTATTTGTTATTTAGGCACTAATAAACAGACCATACAAAAATAAGCTGGCTCATTCTTTGCTTACCAAAGTAACTATGGGGCATCCACATGGAAGTGGCCTTGTGGCTAGAAAGAACCTGTTCCACATTCCACGGAAGCCTCTTCCAATTAGTAAACTCCAGAAGGAAGTTCACAGCATCACTGCTTACAGAGAAAATCCTGGAAGTGAACAAAAATTAATTACTGTAAGAACCAGTATATCCTATTGAATGGTGTCAGCTTCTGGTAAAGAGTTCAAGAGTTCAAATTCCTAATCAGCCATGAAACCAACTGAGTGATTTGAGGCCAATTATTGTCTTTCAGGTAAACATATAATATTCTCAGTTCACAAAAGAAATGTAAAGATGAATAGCAGTAAATTAGAATAGAGAATATTAAGTGATGTACCTGTAAAATACAAAACTTCATTTAACTGGGAAATATGCCATATCAAATATATCTTAATAGAATTCATATGGGTCAGTTCTACTATTAGTACTGTGTTCATGCGAATAAAATGCATTTAATACTGGTCTCCTCTGAGTATCTCTATAATAGATCTCCACTACAGAACGCTTGCATTCTGGATATTAATAGATAACAAACACACATATACTCCACTTACAGAGTATGTAGTAAATTATTCAAAAACCATACTGCCAACTGGAAATCCTAACTTTGTTCAACTACTGTAATCAATCAGTTTCATTGTCTCACACATGCAGTGAAGAGTATCCACAAAGGATCAAAGCAGTTAAGAGAATCATACCGAGGCTGTGTTTCTTGTGACCTTTGATGATATTTGGCTTCAGGACACAAGGCTCTTTTTATTAGTTTAAAATGGCTGTAAATCTAATGTATTCTGCAACAAGATGACTTCTGCCCTTTAAAAGCAAAGAGAAGATATTTGGTCCTTTCTACATGGGAAGCAGTGAGCATATTTTTCATTTTTTGTATTTGTTCAAAGTTTTAGGAACGCAGCATAAAGCAATCTTCCCTTTCACTGGAAAAAAAATCAGACCACCTGCTTTTCACTGAGGAATCAATACAGTTTGAATTTGATACAGAACACAGAACTGCAAAGGACCAGCACAATAGTCTTTTTTAACCTTTTTGCGCTGATAATTCATCTCCAATTTCGTTGTCTTCCAATAATTCATTTTGTTCCAAATTCCTTTCTGTTCTAAGATCTTAGGTGTAGATATAATACCAGTATTAGGGAACTGAGATATTAGGGAGTTGAGGAGCAATTCTTCCCTAAAGCTCCTTAGAACTTTTCACTACTCCCATTAGAACATTTAATCATGGTGTAGCTTAACATAATAATCATGGCTAAATGCTATCCCAAGTTTGCTGTTCATTAAGCTTAAGGCTTAATAATTTTCTTTAATGTCGTAATATATCTATTTGCCCTGAATTTACATATTTTCTCTGTATCACAAATTCTCCCCTTTTTCAGCATTAACTGGTGTTGTGTTACACTCATATTAATGCAAAACCTGATTATCAAAGCTTGACATTGAAAACTGAAACTGAATTAACTTCCCTATCAACCTGGCTTATTCCACTGGGGAAAACATGCAATTTTCAAGTTCACTTCCAACAGCTTTAACCATAATTATTTACTTAGGTCATAGAGTTTCTATTGTGTAATTCTAAATCTCAGCTCAGGCTGTGAATTCTAAGTATTAGCAGAGTCAGGCGGTAGAATCCCAGAAAGAGGGGATAGACTGATTCAGGGTTTAAATCAAGATAAGAGGAAAGTCAATATTATTTTCATACCATTTGAAGGAAATACTGATATGCCAAGATACTTATTTGATAAATGTATATAGCCACCTATCCCCGTGGTGGTGAACCTATGGCATGCATGCCCAAAGTGGCACGCAGAGCCATTCCTCCCGGCATGTGAGCTGTCACCCCACCACATGCGCACACGCCTCCCGCGATTTGCAGCTTGAAAAAAAGCCCGCCCACCTGCCCCAGCTCTATTACTTGCTCCGATTAGGTGTTTTTTGGAAGAGGGAAGATTGCACGTGGAGGGGGAAGCGTGTGTGCATGCACAGGGGCCATGTGCGTATGCACGTGGGGAATCACACATGTGCGCACAGGGATCGTGTGCACATGCGCAGGGGGGTGGGCACACACCTGTGCACATGTACGTGCACAAGCACGCTTTCGGCACACGGACCCGAAAAGGTTTGGCACCACTGACCTATCCCATAAAAATGACAGATGGCAGACAAGCCAATAAATGTAAAGGAGCATTCTATTATTTTGCTGCAGTAACAAGAGTAATGTTGTTATGCAACAAGCCCAGATAACAGCATGAGACTACCTCTTGGTCTCCCAGGATGGCAGTATTCTGGTTATAAACCCTGGTGGAGCAGTGGTTAGAATGCAATATTGCAGGCTGACTCTGCTTACAGCCTGGAGTTCAATCCTTGATGGGTTCAAGGTTGACCAGGTCTTCCATCTCTGTTAGTTCTGTCAACTTTACAATTCTTTGCTCCATTGTGAGTATATCAGTATTTGTCCATCTTTATGCATATAATATGTCGAGTCTCGTCCTGAGATCAACATGATTCAGAGAACAGCATACCTTACCTGACGGAATCCAAGATCCAGGATCGTTGATATGCTGCTTATGTGGCATTTAGTATAACCACGGGTGTATGGAATGGTGGTGAGTGACGTAGCTGTAAGGCATGTTAGTCACGGGGTGGAGCTATGGTTTAGGTGGACTGTTTAAACAGCGCTGAGTGAATGGGAACTCGGCACTGACTTAGTTTAAGCCCAAAATAAATCGTTGCTACTCAGAATCATTGGTATCCCGTGTCTGTGTTATTCGGGGAATGCCTGTGCTTGCAGGACTTCTGAAGACAACGGGAGAATAGACTGAGAAATGACAGTTGCTGACATAATAATCTTGTTGCATAACCATATACAAAATCAGTCTTCCGTAAGGTGTCTATAATTGACAATCCCAAATCCATATAAAAAGAATTCTGATTTCATCTCAATATTAAACTTTAAAATTCTTTGCATCATCATATGCACTTAATCTTTATTCATATAACGGCCTCACTGTAATTACCATATACAAAAATAATCTTATGAGTGTTTTCTAATTGGACACCAAAAGTTTCAAGAAAAAAATATTTCATCTGAATATTAATTATTAAAATTCTTTGAATCATTTGTATTTGTATCTTTTTCTTTTTCTTTCTTTCTTTTTTTTTTGCTTTTTCGCAAATCCACCATGCATGAAAAAATGTCCCTTTGTGCTTTTCACATTTCCAACATTGATTAGAAATCCCTTTATACAGTATATGTTAGATAATTTCTCTGGTGACATATATCCATAGTATATCATTTTATAGAAATTTTCTCTTAAATTATAACACAATGTGAATTTCAGTACTTTTAATCACATTCTCTTCCTTTGATCCATCTGTATACTGGAACCCAAAATCTTAAACCCATTTCTTTATGCACTTCTTAACATGTTCTTTCAATTTCAAATTTCAACAAAAGTTTGTACGTTTAAGCAATCACATGTACATAATTCAATTTCCAACTTCATCTTTTTTTGTTCCATTCCAGTTAGCTTTATAGCTACATTAAATTTTTCTCTTAATTGTGCATAGAAAAACCAAACTAAATCCCTCTGCAGTTAATTATTCTGCTGGTTTCATCTTAAACTGTACATCTTCCTACATTAATGTCTTAATATGATAACCAACTGTCCAATTGCTTTCCTAGTCCAATTCAAGACACAATGGCATGTAAGTAATATTGGACACCATAACCATATATTAAAATTCAGTGATAGTGGTCTCCTTCAGACATGCTGAACATATAAAAAGGTTTTCATGCTTGTAGCCCAATCCTACTCTGCAGATATTGAACAAGGCTTTGAATAATGTATTCAGAGTATCGCATAAGAATAGGTATCCATCTGAAGTGACTCCTACACACATATGAACATACACTTGTAAAACATCCTTCACGGATACACAAACTCAAGCTGATAAGATCTATATGTTTATGTTGCAGAAGCTTCATGCATTTAAGTCCAAACATGCAACATTCCACATATAGTGAGACTGAGGATACTACAGTATATGAGACAGAAGTAGGCAAAAGTTACTATCAGAATTTACTGATCTGTAAGAGATTATGGATTTCTGACGAACAACTTTTAACCACAGGAATAACAAAATTACACATCTCTTATTTTTTATTATATGAATGGATAAAAGAAGGCTGGTAGTTGTCAGGAATGCATTTTAACTTTAAAAAGGACTTGGCAATCAGTACAGTTCTGGTATCAACTCCAAATTAAGGCCTCAACCTTTCATACTCCTAAATAAATTTGTTTTTGTAATTTGTTTTTTTTTTGAAAAAAGTTTTATTGGTTTTTTGTTTGTTTTTGTAATTTGTTTGATTGGTGAATTCCTGTTTGGAAGGGGAGAAATCTCATTAATTTGAATTCCTACTTGAACTATCCACTTACATTCAAGATAGCATTTCAACACAATAATGCTGAATAACAAAAGCAATTCCTATGCTATAAAATATATGGAAGCATGAATGAACAGGTATCTGTTTGCCTACGAAGAGATGTATGCAAATATATTTACTTAGTGGTGAGCTGGAGCCAGCTTGTGAGCCAATTGATATATTTTCTTAATTTTGTGAGCTGGTTCACAGCAGAGGTGAGCCTCAACACCTAGTACATTAGTCAGCTGTTCCACAGCTAAAAGTACTAGCAATGGAGCCAGCAGGGCTGTTTCTTAAAACATTTAGCAGCACACCAGTATGCATACACAATCATACAGTATACTTATATGCCTATATTATCTTGCTTACCAGTCATGAAAGAGAAGATTCACAGGATTAAACCCAGCTAGCAAGAGCGAGGGCAGCCATTCTCTGTAGTCATGTCCAGCACTGACTGCATACTTTGAAAATTCTGTTAGGTGCTGCTGACATGGGAGCTTGCAATCCTTCCTCAAGAAATGCCGAAAGAGACTGTATCTTCTATGTAGCAGGCAAAGGCCTAAATCTATTTCAAGAATTTTGATTCCATATTTCAGAAGAATGAGAATTATTTCACTTCTGCAAGAAATATACAAGACATATACAGGTTACACCTTGCAGCCACCCAGAGTTGCCTTGTGGTTAGATGGGCAGCAAATAAATTTGATAATAACCCCAGTGAGATACTACCTTGACATGGTTGTGGGGCTTGTATGCTCTGAGGAAGATGGGAATTAAGCCTGAGGTTCAACCACACTGGACAGGTCTCATCAGAGGAGTCAGACATACAGTGTTTCCCCCTTAAAAAATATGGTGAGACATAAATTACAGAAATCCATATTGGCTCAGTCATCACCAGGGTTAGCAAGGACCATGGTGGAAGTTGGGAGTTCCTGAACATCTAGTGAAAAATGGACTACGGGACTCTGAACTGTTGGCTGAGCAACCAGGATCAACAGCTTCAGAACTACTGGAAGAAAAGGTGTTTAACGTCACAAATATACAGTGACTGAAAACAAAGAATTCAGATATTGTTACACCAACAAGAAGAGGATATTTGAAACAAATGGACTAGTTCTGAAAAGAACAACAACCAGAATTAGAAGTAACAGAAGAGTAGCTAGTGTGGCAAAAGCAAAGCAAAGGTAATACCAATAATAATAATAGGTGCCTTGAGTGCAATCTCATTACAAATGCAGCACTATTTGAACACCATCGACACTGGCAAATTCACCATCAAGTCAATTGCAAAAGGCAGCTTTACTCAGAACATCTCTCATCCTGTGACACTATGTACGACTGTCCATAGAAAAACCAAACTAAATCCCTCTGCAATTCATTGTTCTGTTGATTTCATCTTAAGCTGTACACCTTCCTACATTAATGTCTTGATACAATAACCAAACTGTCCAATTGTTTTCATAGCCCAATTCAAGACACTCACAATGGCATATAAAGTAATACTGGACACCAGGACTATATATTAAAATTCAGTGATAGTAGTCTGCTTCAGACAAGCTGAACAAAATATAAAAAAGTGGTGTGACAATATGTGAACACCATGAACATCCACATCTGCCTATCCCTTGGAAAGGACTCAACAGTTAGAAAAAATGCCAAATCCAGTCTGAACATCTGGCTGACTGCGACAAATTATCGTATTAAAAATGTTAACATAATATTTATTCAAAAAAATTTTCCAGAAATTAACCTGCAATCTACCAGTTAGTTAATTTGCTAGATAGCTGATTAAATCCGACTTATTAAATAGCACGAGGTCAATGGCTGGACCTCTCTACACCATCCATGAAATTAGTTGATCTCTTTAAATATAAATACTAGTCCAGCAGAATATTTCAACAAACGATCCATAGAGGTCGCCAAACATGAGCTGAGAGGCGAGTTTCTATCTGCAACAATCTTTCAAACACAGAGCTCTCTAAAAAGGTCTACGTACTTTGAAAACCACTAAGTCCCCTTGTTGTGCTAAACAGGGCAGACTGAGCAGAACAGGAGACAACGGTCTCCAAATGCATGTGGAGGCCAGGAATTTGAAGAAAACTGGCTTATCAAATCCTTTGGTGGAATCACAGTATTTTCTAAATTTGTCTATAAAGGGTGTGCTTGGTATATATGTGAGAGAGGGGGAGAGAGAGAAAAAGCTGCATTAATCACATCTTATACCTTCAACTAAGAGTGCTATTGCTACAATTAGGAAACACAACAAATACAATCTGAAGGACTCCTGTTTAGAAGATTCCATTCTATTTCATCTTCTTTTACAGCAGTTAGATTTTTTTAAATGTTTCTCGAAACTCTGGAATTTCCATGAATCTACCAATATCTTCTTCTTTTGTGCAGATAATGCTGCTTTGCCTACATAAGCAACAGCTCTCATTTCTGAGCACTAGAAATAAAAATATGTGTTTGTTACACTTCAATACATAGAGTGAGTTGTAAGTATGAAAAAACAGTTGTCTGCTTGTTCTTCACTTTCCAGCACTTAATCGCAAAAATCAGCTCAGTGGTTATGGTACACTAGCTGATAACCCGGCTTCGCCCGGGTATTTATTTATTGGACTGCTGTATCTAGATCAGGGGTACCTCCATCTATCTATCTATCCATCCATCCATCTAGCTATCTCTCTATGTATCTATCTCTCTATCCCTCCATCCATCCCTGCATCCCTCCATCTACCTATCTCTCCATCTATCCCTCTATCCCTGCATCCATCCATCTATTCCTCCATCCCACCCTCCATCTATCTATGCATCCCTGCACACATCTACCTATCTATCTCTCCATCTATCATCTCTCCATCCATCCATCCATCCATCCCTCTATCTATCCCTCCCTCTATCTCTTTATTCCTCTATCCATCCCTCCATCTCTGTATCAATCCCTTCATCCATCCCTTTATCCATTTATTTATTTATTTATCCATCCATCCATCCATCCATCCATCCATCCATCCATCCATCCATCCATCTATCTATCTATCTATCTATTTGATTTATATCCCGCCTCTCTTCACCCATATTGGGGAACTCGAGGTGGCAGAACAATACAGTAAAAACATCAGCCTATATAATAAAAGTAAAAACCACGTTTGCTCACTCAGTCATACATGAGGCGGGACGGGACAAGATTATTAAGTCCACGCCTGCCGGCAAAGCCAGGTCTTCACTGCCTTGCGAAATATGGGCAGGCTAGGGATGGTCCTAATCTCC
>JANHGC010005441.1:315361-335973 GCA_027560395.1 Boaedon fuliginosus | reverse complement strand
ACTTTAGCTTACCTGAACAAGGTGACCACTTATGTGAACAGTAGGTAAACAATACTGGCAGTTGTTCTTTAAGTATGCGGAAAAGAATATCTTCTTTCTCATTAGTTTAATAATGCCATATCCATAAACATGTATTTTTATAAGGACTAGATTACTTGTTACTTTTGACTTGAATGTTGTTAGTGTGGCATTACTTTGATGTTGCTGTTTCATTTAATGTGCCTAATATTATTTTTCACCGCAATGTGTATTGTGGACATTTTCTTATTTTGATACCTTTGATACAATGTAAATAACATGTTAATACTTAAATGTTCAGTGTTATATCAAAATTACACAGGAACTAGCATTATGTCTTATAGGCTTCACACTTTTTTAAAAAAGGCCTTACTAAATGCAAATTTGGGATAGAAGATGTGTGCTTTATCAAAATAGTTTTTTTTTCATCTTTATCTTTTACTACTGTTATACTGCCGTCCCTTGAAGCACCACTTTGAGAGAGTCCTCAGAGCTGTGGACATGGCCACCTACTACGTATGTATTAGATCAGTGTCTCTCCTGGTTGATCAACGACAGTTAGGAGGAAGTATGTGGATGGATCTAGATGGTAATAAATGCCTCTTTGAGAGAAGAGGTGGTCCTACCAGCTGTGAAAGAGGGAGACATGAAAACCTCCTGTTGAAGAAGATATTTTTGGATCCAACTGATCTGGACAATTTTCATCCAATCTCCAACTTTTCTATTTTAGGGAAGATTGTTGAGAAAGTGGTAGACCTCCAGCTTCAGTGAGCCCTAAAAAAAACACAGATTATCTGTACCTTTTCCAGACATGATTCCAACCTAGGTATAGTATGAAGACAGCTTTGGTTATGCTTGCCAGATGGCACATCCATCCTGGTTCTTGGTGAGCCAGATGAGCATATCACACTAAGCCATGATTGGTTTAACCATGATTTAATGAAATCACAATTAGTTTTTTTACTATATACTCAGTGTCCATGAACACGTGACAGAATTCATATAGTAGAGGTAGTCCTCGACTTATGACCACAACTGAGCCTAACATTTCTGTTGGGCAATTGTTAAGTGAGTTCCCCCTCATTTTATGACCTTTCTTACCACTGTTAAGTGAATCACTGCAGTTGTTAAATTACTAAGACGGTTGTTAAGTGAACCTGGCTGCCCCATTGTCTTTGCTTGTCCGAAGGTCACAAAAGGGGACCATATGACCCCAGGACACTGCAACCAATATAAACATGTGTCAGTTGCCAAGCATCCAAATTTTGATGACATGACTATGTAGATGTTGCAACGGTCATAAGTGTGAAAAAACTGCATATGTCAAGCCTGAATTTTGTTAGGTGGTGAATTCGTATGAATTCAGTTTGACACTTGAGACTGGAAGATGGCGGGGAGGGGGGAACTGAGGTGGATGGAGCTCCAGCCAAAGCAACATAGCTGGACAATGAGTCAGCCGCATTCCAATGGCTGCTCGGACTGAAGGAAGAAGCGAAGTTGCCAGGAGACTGTTTCACATCCTGGTTGGACAATGTGACATATTGTTTTGTAAAATCTAGTTACAGTGACATGGAAAGCCGGGAACTTTCAGTACTGGCTTTCCACCAGTTAGTACCAAGATGGTGCATCCTAATAAACTTATACTTTGAGGAATAGAAATGCCTCAGAGTTTGTTTTATGATGGTTGCATTACTAGGAACCTGACACTTTTTTCAATGCCATTGTAACTTTGAAAGGTCACTAAATGAACTGTTGTAAATCAAGGACTACTTGAATTCTAACATATATTGTAACTTCCTTTCCCATTGTGCCTGCATTCAGTGAGAGTACTGTTTAATACTGACTGAACATTTGGGGAATAGTATTTGGGGAAGAGGGGTCTCTGAATGTCAAGGCCAGAAGACCAGTGATCAGGGCACCTAAGGAATGCCTGCTGATTATGGATGAGAATATTTAATTTCATACCAATATGATATTTAGAAAATTGGATACAATGAAATACTCATATATAAAAATGACAGGCAAACTTAATACAGAAAAACAAACAGTAGAAATTTCTTTCCTATTAATGAAAAGCCGTTATCTGGATTAGCAAGTATTTGCCATATTTCTAATTAGCTTTTTATTGTATTAACATAGTCATGTTAATATGATACATTAATTTTACCGGTAGTCCTGCAGGAATAAAGCCAAATTTCACTGAGCTGAACTTTTAAAAGAACAAAAATAAAGAACCAAAGAATGAGTAATTTACAGAACAACTCAGCCCAACTCTGTATCATAGAGGGGGAACTCACAACCCCCACTTTTTAAACACATTGTTGTAGTTAAATAATGTACATTTCATTTTCATTAAGCTATGCTTTGCATTAAAAGCTGAATGTTTGTATTCTGAGTCTAGTTTCATTAAAAAAAGTTTTTACAGGAAAACATGTTATTGAATGGGTGCTGCATTGTTTTACACACACACACGCATACACACACACACAAAGGGTGTGTATGTGTGTGTGTGAAGGTCCAAAGTGGACCCCCTCCCGACATTTCATTGCCAAGCTCTACTGCAGAGGACTCCAGGCAATGCATACAAATCGGACACTCTCCAGCCAATAGAGGCAAGGCATTTAAATCGGGCAAAGAAGGCTGGGAATTGTAGGCTGCAGCATTCCCTGCTCAGGCCTGACTATACCCAGGTTATCAGCTAGTATTTAATAAAAGACACCCAATTTAATGTGGACATTAATCATCCAAATAGGAAGGATTGGGGCAGCTGTTCTGTCAGAGTGCTTGCAGAACCGCCCCAAGATTTCTCAATCGATCACGCGCAGCGCGCTTTTGACGGCCGTTTGGAAAGTGCGCCCATGAAGCGGGTAACCAGCAAACCAGTAGGAACCCACCCCTGAATACCACTGTACTCAGTTTTTATCTGTATCCTATATTATTCCCATTTCATAATGTAATAAAACAATTAATCTGGGAAAATCAGTAATTAAATCAGGGGAAACAGAGTTGAAGTTATTAAAGTAAGCATATCACCCCAAAGTAGGACTAAATTCCAAGTTATCTTTTTCAACCACAATATTTCTGACTGTGTTTGCTTGTTTTCAACAGCTCTTCTCTTTTAGAAAGTAAGAAAGGAATGTGGTTTTCATTTCTGAGATTAGACTCAATTGAAGTTATTATAGAACTGCTGCTGTAGTGTAGCTTCTTCGTGTACTTAAATATCTTAAAGGAGAATTATACCTACACAATTTTAACTGAAACCCCTTCAGTAGTCAAAGTTATCCCATACTTCATCTCAGAGCATATGTACCAACATAAAGAATTCAAAATGGCAGCACAGAGGAGGGAAAATAATTGATAGGGACAGCCTTGTCCTCTGTTCCTTTTCTATTCAAAACTAAAATGGAACAATTGTTTTTTTTTTCTCATCTGAAGCCTTCCCACCATTTCTCTTTCCTTTATCTTTTTTATCTCCTTTTCTTACATTTTAAGCTCCTTGGGTTGTGACTTCTCAGATCCATTTTTTTCTAAAACAAGATCAATGGTGTTATAGACGTTTTGGTAGTTACCGGCAAAAATAATAATTTTAAGTTAAAGATTTCAATTTCAGAGACTTTATAACTTACCATTCTTCATTTTTTCCGTACTATTTACATTTATATATAATGGTATTTATCTAATGGGTTCTTTGCTATCTTAATGTTTGAGCACCTGCAGGTGCCCCTAGTATAATTGATTTTTCTGAGGGATTCAATCACATCACCTGACCAAAATAAGACAACCTTAGTTTAGTAATCTTACCTTCAGAGATTATTTTTGTTTGACAGTCTAAAATCTCCTCATTCGTTATTTTTTGCTAAATTATGTTCATAACATCAAATACATAATTGGATAAGTTGTTTCTTATTTATTTTTTATTGTTCAGCTTTTACAACTGCAGTTAGATTTAAAAAACCAACAATAGCATGTAATATTCTGTAGCAGATATTAAAATTGATGTCCTTGCGTTTCCAAACATTCTCCATGCTAGTTATGCTCAAGTGACTTTCTATACTTAATTTCAGGCACAATATCTCCTAGTGGATTGATTTTGGAAAATAATGTCTTGGACTGGTTCAATTTCTTCATTTTTGAGTTTTATGTTGATATTGCCACTTCCAGCTGTTTGTTATTTCTTTGGTTTTCTTGATGTTTACCTGTAATCTAGCTTTCTTTCCCCCCACAGTGTGCTTTGACTATTAAGTTATTTTATGCCCTTTTCATTTCCTTTCAGTAGAATGGTATTATCTCCATATCTTAAAACCTCGATGTTACTGCTGCCAATTTTTATTCCAATTTTTTGATTTGTTTAATTTAAGATTCCTCAGAACTGACAGTGGATATATAAATTAAACAGAAATTTGGGAGAGGGTCAGCCAGACTCCCAGCTGGTTTGCATGAATATCTCTGGATTTATATAAATAGAAACAAATTGTATATAAGAGATTATTCAATAATAAACAGTGCATTTGGAAGTTTGGAATAAATACTGGAAACAGATGAGTTCAGATTGATCCGTTCTTATTTGGTTATTAAATGTTTACTTTCATGAATGAGAAAGTGCAACAAAATTCACTAGAGAAAAAAATAATTCATATAGATTTAAGATTTATTAATAAGACAGTGATAAAATTTTGAGACTTTCTTCATGATGGCCAAAGTCACCTGACTAATTCCAGTACTTTCAAATAAGAAGCATAGTATCAAAAGAGCTGCAGAAATCAGATGAATATTTTAGACATTTGACTGAAGCTGAGAAACTCAAAAGTAGGTTCTGGGTCTTATCTATAAACTGTTGGTGGAATATGATTCAGGAACAGAACATGCTAAAGTTTGTATAATTAAATGGATGTGGACTTTTCCTGTTTCTCTTGCATACAGCTCTGCCAAGGCTCTAGTGGAGGCCTGGGATAAGGCAGCTGCTGGGGCCTTGGACCGAGTTGTGCCTTTGCAGCCTCTGACCTGATGCAGTTCCCAGGTAGCCCCTTGGTTTACTGAGGAGCTCTGGGAGATGAAGCGCTGACAAAGATGCCTGAAGAGTGGTTGGAGGCCCAGCAAATCCAGATCTGACCGAACACAGTTAAGAGGCCATATTTACTCTTACCTTGTGGCAATAAAGGTGGCAAAGTGTGCGTACTTTTCCGTTCTTATTGCAGCCACCCTGTTTAGAGTAACCAGTTCCCTACTCAACTTGGGAGTGAGGGAGGATCCCTTGCAGGGTAAGGCTGAGGAATTTGTTCAATGTCTGCAGGATAAAATCACTCAGATCTGGATAGTTTGGAGTCTGACTGGGCAGGGTCCAATGAATTGATGGGGGCCAATCTTGACCATGTTATCTGGGATGAGTTTGAGCCTGTGACTCCTGATGATATGAACTGGATTGTGGGTAAACTGAATACTATGACCAATTTATTGGACCCATGACTTGACCTCTCAGTGGCTTTTGATACCATCGAACATGGTATCTTGCTGCGATGGCTGGAGGGTCTGGGAGTGGGAGGCACCATTCTGCGGTGGTTCTCCTCCTACCTTTCTGACTGATCGCAGTTTGTGTTGGCAGGGGGGCAGAGGTCAACCCCTAGGCCTCTTCTTTGTGAAGTGCCTCAGGAGTCGGTTCTCTCGCCTCTCCTGTTCAACATTTATATGAAGCTACTGGGTGAGATCATCCGGGGGTTCGGGGTGCGGTATCATCAGTATGCAGATGATACCCAACTCTTCCCAACCGAACCATCCCAGCAATGCCCTTGACATGATGTCCCGGTGCCTGGAAACTGTACGGATCTGGATGGGTAAGAACAGGCTTAGGCTCAATCCTGACAAGACTGAGTGGCTGTGGATACTGGTATCTCGTTTAGTCCATTCTGTTCCATCACTGTCAATGGGGGGTGGGAAGTTTTGAGCCCCTGAGAGAGGGCTCGCAACTTGGGTGTCCTCCTGGACTCACGGCTTAATTTGGAAGATCATTTGAGTGCTGTGGCTAGGGGGTCCTTTGGCCAGGTTCGCCTGGTACTCCAGTTGCATCCCTTTCTGGACCAAGATGCCCTACTCACAGTTACTCATGTCCTTATCACCTCGCGACTGGACTACTGCAATGCTCTCTACATGTGGCTGCCCTTGAAGAGGACTCGGAGACTCCAACTGGTGCAAAATGCTGCCGCGCGGGTAGTCATGGGGGTACCTTGATAATGTCATGTCACACCACTCTTGCACAGTTTGCATTGGCTTCCAGTTGTCTTCCAGGTTCAATTCAAGGTTCTGGTAATGACCTATATGGCTTAGGACCAGAGTATATGCGAGACCACCTTCTGCTACTGATAGACTCCCATTGCCTGTCCTGGTCCCCCAGAGTTGGCCTCCTCAGGGTGCCTTTGGCCAGGCAATGCTGGCTGGCAATCCGCCGGGGGAGAGTCTTCTCTGTGGGAACACCAACCCTCTGGAATGGTCTGCTGCCGGAGCTTCGGATAATCCCTGACCTTTGATCCTTTCACCGTGCCTTGAAGACTTGGCTCTTTCAACGAGCCAGTCTGGGATGAGTCCACTGTTAGTTTTAATAATTAATTCAAATTTTAACTGTAAATCTTAAATTTGTTACTCCTACTTTTAAAACTATTTATTGGATTCAAATTATTTAATAGAGTTTTAAAAGTTTGTATTTGTATTGAATGTTTTACTGTTGTAAGCCACCCTGAGTCCTTAGGAAGAAGGGCAGCATATAAATTCAATTAATAATACTAATAATACTAATAATACTAATACTAATAATACTAATAATACTAATACTACTAATACTACTACTACTACTACTACTACTAATAATAATAATAATAATAGATAAGCAATAGTGGGTGCTTACAATCTCTCTCTGAAAGAATCCATCAAGTGGAGAAGATGAGATATATATCTCTCTTCTTTTGTGAGCTATGTCACACAGTATTATTCCTCAGTTCCATTCAGTAGCTATAAGAATTTGCTCACGACTGAAAATCTGGCACACTTGGCTCTTACCAAAGTCATAATGTCTTTCCAATTAATTATCCCAATTTGTTCCCTTAGTAACAAAGATAAATTTATTCATTTTATTACATAAATATCCCCAAATGGATTCAGTAGTAGGCACCATTTTATTTTATTTTTTCTTAAAGAAAAGTAACAACTAATGTAATTTAATTTTAGGCCTAGGTCAGATGACATGTTTTAGATAACTTATAGAATGTGCATTCCTTTATTTAATTTGTTATGCTGTGTAACTGATGTCTTTGTATTTCTGGTTGTTATACTGACTGGTCATAAACTTTAAATAAAAATCAAGCTCTGTGTTGCTATCTGTTTTTCAGACTTATATTTAAGAGGTCCCTTGGATGGTAGCTTGATGATAGAAGATGCAAGAAAGCAGATTTTCATTTAGAATTTAGCTCACATAATAGGAAAGCTGGCTGGGTAACCTTGGACCAGGTATTCTCTCTAAGCCCAACCTAGTTCATAGGTTGTTAATTGTGAAGAAAGGAAGAGGTAGGAGCACTACATATGCTACCTTGATTGTTAAAAAAATGACCAATCAAATATATATTTGAATTGAATTGTTGTATTTTCTGAAAGCCTTCCTACTGCATTTGTATGAAATAGCCTTCATATATTGTTTCCATAATATAATTTCTCATACTTTTATTATTATTAAAGGTATTTTCATTCAATCTTTTACACTCAGAGATAGTATGCTATGGTGGTTGAAGAAGATCCATGTTTTAGATTACTGTTAGACATTGAAACTCACTGGAAAGCTTTGGGACATTTTCACTTAACACAACCTACCCTCATGGGATGGTTGTTGCTGGAAAAAAATAGGAGGAAGAGCTGTATATGTTCCTGAATGAAATGTTGACTAGAAATCAATCACACACAAACAGTCACGCGCACACACACATAAACACACACTATAGACACAGATGTAGATGAAAATATTAAGGATTGCCTAAATGAATGAGGGCTCCAGAAATCACATAACTGTATAGCCATTTAGAGTCTTTTTGTTCAGGAAATCATAATACATTAATTCACAACTTCTTTGGTTCTGTAAGGAAAAGTTTAACAAAAATACAAAAAAAAAAAAAGTATGATGTGATTAAGAGATCAAGTTTTGGAAGGTAATCAAACCTGATTACCACAATGTGTGATGTTGGACCAGGATGATCTTTGTAACAAATGCAAATAAAATAATAAAAAAAAAATTCCCCAAAAGAGATCAAGTTTTTCAGAAATTAATTTTAAAATAATCAGATGCAAATGATTAAACTTTTTTTTTTGCTTTTAGGAAAGCTACCCATAATGATCTTCTGATTTTGATGAAGTTTACTATTCAGATCCCAGGATTAGATTGACATGTAATTCAATGTTTGCATCCATTCTCTCTCTCTCTCTCTCTCTCTCTCTCTCTCTCTCTCTCTCTCTCTCTCTCTCTCTCTCTCTCTCTCATACGGCATTGTTACATTAGCCAGAAGAAACAATGCAAATGTAGAGTAGTAGTTTGACTTCCTGTTTATTAGTTCTGCTAGGTACATGCTTGTACACTTTCCATGGTGCGCCATGGCAGGGTGAGCTAGCTTCACACCAGAAAGAAAGTCAAGCGGCATTTCTTGCAGCATAAGCCAAGGCCCTGTCCATCCACCAAAGCCACCTTGCAAATGGCCATAATAATCAGGAAGATTCAGTGTCGGCAGGATTGTAATCACTGCACAAAGTGCAGGCTCGTCTCCCCACTGAAGTGGTACCTATTTATCTACTTGCATAGAAAATGCTTTCAAACTGCTAGGTGGACAGAGGCTGAGGTGAATGATGGAAGCTCACCCCATCATGCAGCACTAGGACTCAAACCGCTGGAGCAGAGACCATCTCCAACATCATTAAGCCACTGAGCCACTGCACCTCTGTATCCAGTATTCAACTTTGGTATATATACTTGGTGGATTTCACACATGTTTTAGTAGATAGGATCATGAATATTTGATTCTGACTCAGCTATTTAGTGTTAACTTGATTTCACTGGCTACACTTCAGTTTCCGATTGCTTCAAAATACATTACCATATGTTGGAGTATGACAATATAATATTAAAAAAATCAAGTTTTTATTATCTCTGGTTTCTGGAGTAATAGAAATATTGCATTCCTAACAGTCTTCTTGAAGATAATACATTTTGAAATACTGCAGAAATAACCTGTGACATCAGAATATGTTAAAAATTGGAGACCTATAATTTAGAAGTCATCAGAATTTTAATTTTGTGATCTTTTGAATCCTAATGCATTTATAAAAGTCAGATTATCTTATTAAATACTATTTATGAGCTAAAAGGCAGCAGAGACCGTTTTGTTAATTGTTTTTGAACTCTTCTATCTACACAGTTAATTCTGCACTCCTTACGCCATTCAGACTTTATCTAGCTTTTTTTTGTAGACATTATTTATCCATAATCTGTTTCTCTTTTTAATTTGCTAAGTGTGGCAATTCCAAATTCATGGCTATGGCTATGACTACTGCTATGTATCTCATCTTTGTATTTGAGACATACTTTGTGTTTTTCATATTTTCAAGTAGAAGTCACTATAGCTATTAATCAAATGCTTAATTGTTCCATAACCAGCTATAACTACTTTGTTCCCATTTGGGTGGCCTGGTTTATCTTTTCTTCATTGCAGATATGACCTTGGGAATATAAATCAAAGCATGGGGCGGGGGCGGGGGAGAAGCAGTTGTGTGCCATAAAAATACTAATCAAATGTTATGTTTATGCTTGTACACTTCCCAAAATATCAATGTAAAAATGACATCCTAGAGTTCTGATCAGATTTACAATAAATGTATGTGGAGGGGGAGGCATTGCACCAGCTAGATCAAATTACGCAGATCCATTTCAGCAAAAAAAAAAAAAGGGGGGGGGGGACTGTCAAGAAGTACTTGAAATCTAATATTCACAAAAATTATACTTTATTCTATCATTATACAAACAATTCTTCTTTTAAAAAAATGATATGAAAAATAGGAAGTCAGCCTTTCGGTTCCTTTGGAGTGGATATTTCTAAGCATGAATGCCATGCAGCTAGTTAAATACATTGCAGAGCCCTAAGGAAAACATCCATTTTTTTCCCTTTTACAAATTGACCTTTCAGTTCTTTTGGACAGCAGTTGTCTACAACCAGCAATTTCCAAAGCAAAGGCAAAAGCTTTTGCTCTCAAAGCCAGAAACCATATTTTTTATGGGAAGTACGAGAATGAACTTCAATTTCATAATGATATCCCAGGAACAGAAATAACATTTTAAAAAGTCTTCTGAAAATCTTAAAGTTCCTTGTATCTGGTGGATGTTATCATTTATCTAAAAGTGTTCAAACTTTAAATATTTTTTTTCACTATTGTCACATGTCATATTTATAGGAACCATTTTGACTATTTTTCTTTTACTTTTGTTTACAATAGAACACTACAGGGAAATTATTATGTCTTATTATTGCAGATGTAATTGAATTTGGAACAATAATTGTTTCTGAAGATAGCAATAATAATTTTTATAAAGGGAATGTAGTTGAGGCTTGTTGATTTTAGGGGCCACATCCTAAATCAAAGAATTATATCATACTACGCTTTGTTTTGTGAGGGACAGGGTGGCTCAGTGGCTAAGCGTGTGACTATTTCAAAGACGAGTGAAAATATTCTAGCAGAGAATTTAATGCAGAATTCATTTGTATTTTCTGCTGCATTTTTCTTTATTATTTTCCATCTATTAATTTATATCGGTCAGTAAAGTTTTTGCTTTGTGCTTGTCTCTTTCCTGCTCTTCCCTCTACCTATCTCTTTATCCATCCATCATTTCTTTCTCTATTAAATTACGTATATCTCTTCCAGGAGTTCAAGATGGCATAGTTATTACTCCTTCCTCCATTTTACCTATTAAAACAACAAATTATTTGAGTTAGGTTGGTCTGCAAAAAAAGTGATCAACTCAATGTTCTTCAATAAAATTCCACTGCTGAGGATGAAATGCCTAAGGCTAAAAAAGAAAAGAAAAGAAATACAATTCATAAATGCTGTGAGAATGTTGAAAGATTGTAACATTTAAGTGGGAAATTATTCAGATATGAATATGTCGATTAAATATCCGTGCAACGTGTTTAACAAACATGTAAAAATTGCACTTTTTTATGATGGGAACAATATGATTCTTATTGCCTTACACAATGGAAATATAGCAAGAGACAATACAAAAACTGAAGGGAAATAAATATAAACGGTTTCTGGAAAAGGATTTAATAAGAGTTCTAGTCAATGGAGTATAAGAGAGGACAGTGACCCAAATGTGGAAAATATAATGTAGCTTTATGCTAGGTAAGGGGTATGCAGATTGGAATTTGAATGGAGAGATAAAGTTTGCTATACATTTCTTTATACAGAGAAAGACTATAATAAAGCAAATAAGGTTGAATTAGGGAATGTTTTACACAGATATAAAGTTAGATGGATTCTGAATGTGACAAGAGCAATATACAGTATAGTGAAAGTAGATGATGTGGAAGAATAAATGGAATCTATACAAATAACTGAGTATTTAACCAGGAGTAAGATAAGGATGTGGGATGTGTGTGTGTGTGTGTGTGCGTGTGTGTGTATAGATAGACAGATAGACAGACAGATAAATGGTAATGAATGCTTGTAGTAATGGCAGAGTCTTGTTGGTTGAGGATGCAAATAAATGCTGCCATTTTGCATACAAAATGTGAATATTTACATTTTGCATGCAAATTATGCTTAGCTGCTGGCGGAGAACCTGAGCAGTTTAGAGCAAATGTTACATGGATTGGACATTGGAAGAAACAGCATAGATAATGTACCAAAATCATGACTGTTTTTCTTGACAAGGAAAATTGAGTAATCTGGTTGCTCTGTGTATGTATATAAATTGGAGCAAGTAGATATATTTGTGTACCTTGTTGAATGCTTACTAAAGATGGAAAAATGGATGGAGAAATTTTAAGCCTTGCAAATGTTGATAGAAAGGTAATTGCTGAAGTGTGATCTGGTGCAAGTAATGAATAGTAGTTGAAGAAGGTAAAGTGGCTAAGTCTAAGTGTGCACTTTGTAGTATGGAAATGAGAATTGAGTGTATCAGGAGAAACATAAAATTGAGAATACGTTCTTAAGAAAAATATGTGGAACGATACAAGAAGACAGAGGGACAAAAATGAATAGGTGCTGAATTTGTGTAGGCTGAATTAAAAAATGATTGACTAATGTGAAAGAAATATGTGGAAGGGGCTTTGTCCCATAGACTGAATAAATGAGGAATGAATGGCAAAATAAATGAAGGAAGGGTGACTAGATTATAGGCTGGGGAAGATCAAGAAAGTAATGGCTGGATGAAGTTGATGAAATCCTAAAGAGAAGTATTGACAAAAATAGAAAGCAAAAAACAAAAACAAAAAACAGTATTTTGAAACAGTCTGCAGGCATGGAAATAAGGAAGGCCCTCAAGGAAAGTTTGCATGGATGAAAAATATGGAAAGATGTAATTAATAGGAACATGGTAAACTAGTTTTATCTATGCCTTCTTTTCATCTTTCTTACCTCATGCATTTAATTTGTTTAGCTACCATTCTTGACCTTATTTTCACATTTTGTATAACACTGCTTATCCCTCAATAGAACATTATGAGCATTAAAGTATTTACAACCATCAAATCATTTGAATGGCAAAAAATGAAGAATCATTAGAATCTTCATATCACTTTTCCTTCAAAAATCATTGACAACAAGACAGTATCAAATACAGTAGAACATCCGGTTACGACCGTAATCTGTTCCATGACTTCGGTCGCAACCCGATTTGGTCGTGACAGGAAGCGATACTGACTGTGCATGGATTTACAAAAAAAATAAAAAATGGCGCAGAACTGGAAATTGGCACAGAATGGGAAATTGGCACAGCCGTGTTTGATCGCCACCCAAGTATTTGTTTGCGACCAGACACAAAAATTTCTCAAAATTTTTGGTCATCACCCGATTTGGTTGTGGTCACAACTGTTTGTGACCAGAGGTTCTACTGTATCCATAGGAGCCTCTTTTTTACCCATTTTACTTTTTTGTCTTTTTTTTTTAAATAAGGACTTTAACTAATCAAGGATTATATTGGGCAAAATGTAATACTACATTTCTCCCTGGTATTTTGGTTTGAATGTACACCCGAAAGCCAAGAGAGATTAAAATCAAAAGGCCCAATTTAGCTACATGTGTATTATTTAGAAAGCCAAATTAACATGAGGATATTCTTTTACTTTTAAAAAATAAATACCTTGCCTTGTTTAGGAGCTATATCTATAGCAACATCTATATGTTGTTTAAACATTGTAAATTATAGCTATGTATTATATATGTCTACAGTACTAAACATACTAAAGTAGACAATCCAGCTATGTATTTCTTATAAATGGCAGATTTTTTGTTCACTATGGCTCCCTATTTTCAAACATTTGACAAATAACTTTATTTTGACATCCAGAGTTCAACTACAACTTACCATATGAAAATGGCCATGTGTTAGAGTATTCATGTGCATAGTTTATAAACAAGATATGACATCTGAATGGGGAAAAAAAGTAATTATGGTAATTTTCTAGGGATGATTCCATCATTTTTAAACCCAATGGTGTAGTCATATCAAGACCATATGCCTTTTAAAATAGAAGCTCCATTATGTGGATTTTAAATATGTCTCCTAAACGCTTTTTCTCTGAATTTTGGCAGCACAGATAAATGCCCATGAAATAATAAGTGCCAGCCAAACAGTCTTCGTGGGTAACAGACAGTAAACTATCTTCAGGGAAAAAACCCCCACCACAATCTTTGTAAACGGATGCTTGATGTGACTTCTTCCAGCCAGTGTACTGGAACAAATTCAGCCAATTTAATCAGGTGACACTGAAAACACAATTTGTTGTGATATTTGGTTTTGCATTTGCTATTTGGATTGAAGCATTCAGCTTTTTGCAACTCTCCACTGGACCTTATCAAACAACACAATAGCTGGAGGGCATCAGCTATGCAGATCACTCGGAAGGAAACAGAACAGCTGTGCCTCTCAAAGCTGAAGGAGACATGTTGTCCATCACTGTATGTTGAGAACAGTTAGCACAGTTAGCCGTAGCAGGGAGCTCCAGAAAACCTAGTAGGTAGTCGATAGGAAACACTAATGACTTCAAATCCAAATTATTGTTTTTGCTAGGGATGGTCTTTGCATTTACAGTATGGCCATTATCTGCCCAAAGCCTTTCATTCCTTGCATCAATATGGCAGGTGATGGGCTTTTAAAAAAATTGACCCATCTTGCAAGAAGGCAGGTTCTCTCTATAATAATTCAATGTGAATTAATATACAGTAGATGAAACTAAACAGGGCAGGCAGCGCAGTGCAGAGGAAGACTTAGAAACATGCAAAGGGATGTCCCAATATGTGGTTCCTCTTTGCCCTACTAAAATTTCATTTTTATTATTATCAGTAATCTATTTCTAAATTGATATTTAAGATTAAAATCACTTTGACCTGAATCCCAAGGGAACCACTATGAGCCTAACTTAATTCCTCCCCCCCACCCCCGCCCCAAAATGGAGAAGGCAAACTTCCTTTCTTCAGCTTCCTTCCAATCATCATACTTAGGAACATTTGTTTCTATTAAGTTCAAAGCCTTTGCAATTATGCTCTATTGGGAATTTGTTCTTCCAAGATGAAATTTGGAAATGCCACTCCAAGTTTGCAGACTGAAAGGTATTTAATAGTTTAAGCTTGTAACTGAAAGCTGGCATTTGTGACTGAATAATATGATGTATAGTCTGTAGCTGGGCCACTTCAATGAGAATTTGTAAGATGAAAAGTCTAAATTACTTATTTATACCAAGCACATACAAAAAATAATTGATTGAAGGTCATTTAGAAACAGCAAGATTCCTCAGTATGTGCTCAGTCAGTAAATATAAGTCAGATACTTCCCCTCTTCTTATATTAGTGATTTATAATCTCAATGGCTGTAATTTACTGTAAGCAAAACATAAGATTAGTAATGTGTTTAATATGAATTATTAAATTCCCATTAGAATAAATTACCACCCAGAGAGACGTGCAAAATTACATTGAATTAATTTATATACTTCAATAACCTTGTTTTTAAACTTGTTCTTTAAAGTCATTGGAAAATTAATATTTGGAATTCGGTACAGATACTTCTCAAGGGCTTTCCCAGAATGGAACAACCATGCAAAACATTCCCAAAGGCGGATGGAAGGTGATGTTTAATTCAGCTTCCAGCATCAGCTCTCCCTCATAACCATAGTATCTCCTTAGCAATTGGGAGACTCCATCAAGACTGCAGCCCAAGGGGAAATGAATGGAATTTGTCTTCTCCATTCCTGCAAGTTATTTATTCTATCAAAACTTTCTATAGAGGAAAGCATTCTTTCCAACCATGTAAAATTAGCAAGGATGTGGCTTACTGACTGTAACATTTTGCATTAAGATCAAATTATTTCTTTTTATTTTTTTTACCTGGGTTCTGATGATGGTGGAGATTTTCATATTTTTTTTACAAGAAGCCCACTAGTACACTTCTATTTAGACAGATACAGCCACCGCCTATTCGAATAAATGTTATCAATTGTGTAACACACACACCCCAGTTCCATCACTTGCTTTCAGCCCCTGGATTCTGCATTGCACCTCATTAAAGCCAATGCTATGTCAGGGTATTTTCCTTTACCATGCTGACATTTTCTTCTGATGAATGCATGACTGCGTTCAATAAGTTCCACGGCTTGCATATATTGATTTTCATTTCAGTTGGTTTTGAGCAAATGCTTAGGGCCTTTGCTGAATCAGGACCTCGGTGGGATGTATTTCCTGTTAGGAGCAAACTGTGCCTGTGACTTTTATTTGAGAACAGTCAACCTGTGTGTTTCCAAGAGACACTGCCTACCCTACAGCACTGAGTCAGAAACTGGGCCAAACCTTGCAATGCAGTGGCATAAAAGTAACCTGGGTAAGCTGTCATTTGGAGGCAAAAATGAAAGCAGGAAATAATATATAATGGTATAAGCAGATTTTTAAATTTTTACTTTAGCAAGGAACAGCTTACTTACTTTGCTCAATTGATTTACAGTCAGAGATTTTAAAAAAAGAACATGTGAGAGGTGGAAGACTGAGAAGGGGAAATCTGAAGGCATTCTTCTCCTGCAGTGAGAATATCGGTAGAAGAATCCAGCCTAGAGACAAGAATGGGAAGATATCTTGGCGTGTAGAAAGAATCGATTTTATTTTATATTTTCACAGTGGGTAGGAGTTGACAGAATGTGGGATTGTAAATCTTTGATCCTGTGGATTGTGATTATGGGTTCTGTTCTCCTATCTTGAGTAGCATGGTTTAATTAGTGGCATTGAGTAGACTAAGTTTGTTTAAGTCTATGGGTGAAAAGTGGCTAATAGGTGTTTGTGTGTGCTTGGAAGATCAGGTTCATTTACATTGTGTGAATATGAAACATAGTATAATCATGAAATTGGAGGAAAGGATAGGAGGGTCCCAGTTCTGTTAGGACAAGGGAGGTATGATATGGAGCAACATGGTTGCTGTACCAGGGAAAGGGTGATTGATTATCTATTACATATCTTGACTTCTGATTCAGCTGCTCCTTCCTGGATCATGAGTTTCTGGTAGTTGGCTGATAATGCTGCTGGAAAATGCTACATCTTTTAAAATACAGTGGAACCTCAGTTCACAAACCTTCTGTTCACGACCACTTTGGTTCCCGACCTAAAAATCCACCCAATTTTTTAATCAGTTCACAACTCAAAATTCAGATGGTGAACAAAAATGATGCAGAAAGCTTCCTTTCTATGCCATTTTCCCTTGTACGCATGCACAGAATTGTCTGCGCATGCATACAATTGTCTATGTATACGCAGTGAGTGTCACTTCAGAACACGACCAAATCGGTTCGTGACCACAGTCCGGGAACAGATTGTGGTTTTGAACTGAGGTTTGACTCTATAACCATATTCATGTTCATATTTGTGAATGAGTGGTTATCCTGGTATACTACCAAATCTGGGTGACATCACTTTTTCAGAAATCTGCCTTTCAAGGTTTTGAGTGCAAACAGTCTTGGACCGAACCCAAGATTAGAGGAGGAGGTATGATATTAGACTTACTTGATACCTTATTTGTGACCATAAGTCCTTTTTCTGCAGTGATGGAGTGAGAATGCTACATGTTACATTGGGCCATAGGCCCTAGCTGGAGATCGTGCTGTACAGTTAGTCTGCTGCTCAGTTGGATCTGCGTCTCAGTGAAGCTACTAAGATGCTAAGGTAGATTAAGTTTTGCTCTGATTCAGCAAATATTCTCTTATGGTTTTATGCTACAGTCTTAGGGACCTACTTCTAGAGATAAATCCAATTACACCGCAACAGTCAAAAATATTAACCAGTTGCCAAGCATCTGAGTTTTGATCACAAGATTGAGGAGATGCTGCAAAGGTCATAACTGTGAAAAACAGTCATAAGTCACTTATTTCAGTGCCGTTGTAACTTTGAACAGTCACAGAATGAACTGTTGTAAGTCGAAGACTACTTTATTTCCTTCTCAGAAAGTTTCTCATGCTGTTTCCTTTACAAGACCTGTGTACAAGGAATTTTATATCCATTTTATAGATTCCAACAGAAAAATAGAGGTAACAGTTTACAATGAATTCATTGTAAAGTGATTTGAACAGACTTCTACACCTCACTTATGCTCCAATGATAGAGTTCCTTAGTACTCAACAATATCAGCAGGCTACTACATAAAGCAATTTTTTTAAAAGCCTCTTAAAGTCATTATTTGAAATTATGTTCAATCCGAAGGCACCTCTAAATCTCCAAGTATGATACAGACATATACACACATTTATCTGCTGTTCAGTTTTGCTTGTTTATCTTTGATTTTTTTGGTCTGTCATTAGTTTTGTCATCTAGCAGCTGGGACATTGCAGGTGAAAAAATGTGCTTCATCTTTTTATTTAAAAAACCACTGAATCATATTTTACCTCAAAGGCTGGAATTGTGCAAGTTTAATCAACTTTCTTTCACATCTGTGCTCTGTAATTCAGCATGTTTGTGGAAAATGTTTGTGCTCTGACATTTCTTATTAATAGTAGAGTAATAGCAACTGCTTAGTGCCCATTGTGCTCTCAGCTTCATGCTAAAGAAAAAGTAAAGATGCCAAAGAACAAATAATAAAAAAATACAGTCCTGAGGTTTGCACGTGTGTGTATAAGTGTGTGTTCAGGATAGGCTAAATGTAAATAGATAAATATAAAATGTTCCATCAAGTAATATTCATAAAATTGTGATATTTTTTCCCAAGAATTTTATTAAGGGTATCATGATAAAAAATACAAATAAAAATAAAGATAGAAAATGGAAAGAAAGGGGAAAGAGAAATGTGGGGTAAAGAGGGAAAGGAGGAAAAAAAACATTGGCTTCTAATTTTTTTCAGCATAGTAAAGTACAAAATAAAATTACATCCTCAATATTTTATTTTACCATAAAATATTTTACAGCCTTTTGCCTAAAATCAAGTGTAGTTTCTTATCAGTTTAAAATTCCAAATGTATGATGATCTTCCACCTACTACTAATTAGCATTTTGTTCCAATCACCATGGTCCTGAGCAATGTGTGAAAAGCCTTGGTTTGAAGAAGAATGTTTTGTGTGGGTGTTTTCTCCCTGTTGATTGAAATATTAGTCTGAGTTCCTCCCTATGAGAGCAGAAAGAACAAGAAAAGGGAAATAAAACAGCCATATGTGACATGGGTCATGTATCAGACTCAGGATGCTAACGAAGTGCAGAACATTTAGGACCTGCCCTGACACAGTACATGTGATAAATTTTATGATCTTGTCACTGAACTTCTTTTAGTTTGCATAACACACAAGCACTAAAACAGGACTTATAAGCCACATTTGGGTTCAGGCACATTATACATATAAAACAAACTAGCTTCATTATGTCTTGGGTGATTGCTGAGACAGGGCAGGTTTATAGTAAAGTATTGTTGAATCAGAGACAAAGGAAAGAAATTAAAAGATAGTAATAAGCAAATATAATGCCTTTTCATTATTTAAAAGACAAAATTCTGGAGATTATCTAAAAATACTTTTCTCCATGCAATACTTTGATGTCTCCTTGATATCTAATAAAACAAAAACAGCATTGTTTTCATAATGAGAAAGAATAAGAACAATCCTTATGGAAAATCCTAGAACAGGAAAACATAGATGAGAAACTATCAACTCTTTAGAAAATAAAGTTTGGGTAGGCTTTGCCTCTTCTGGAATTATCTACTGACATCCCTTCCCATCAGACTATGACAGAGAAGAATCAAGAAAGAGAGCCACTAACTCAGTTTAGCCATCCATTTTTTACTCCTTCTCTTCTCTGTACCCATTCTGGCCGGTGTATAAAAGTGATGTCACAGTAGTCTTGTTTCCTTTTTTTTTTATCCCTGTCTCTCTTTCCTTTTGCATTGCATTTGTAGATGATAAAACTGATTAATTTTTATTGAATGTAATTTTTTTTCTGGAAGAAAACATTAATATAAAAGATGCAATAATGATAACATATTGTCATGATGTCCATCCTTTTCTTAAACAGTGTTAATACAAAGTGGTTGTTGATTTGCTGACTGTTTTTAATACCGATAGTCTGAAATTTATTGGATTTTGCTTTTAATGACAGAAGTATCATAATAATGATTTCCCTGTTCAGTCCATCCTGTTTTGAAATACTTTAGTAGTGATCATGGTTTGTATCAATGAAGAAATTGACATGGAGGAGACAGATAGGAAATATAAAGAAGAAATTGGAGGAGTTAGAAATTTGACTAAAAAGCTTCAATAAAAATTACCTAAAATTCTGTGCCAAGGAAAAAGGCTTCCATTGGCCTGTATGAATTTTATTCAAGAGGAGAAAATTTGACATTGGCAGGACTCTTAAAAGTAGGCCAGTACTGCTGACTGTGTATATTTTAAAACAGTCAATAATGAATCAAGTTCTCTATCCACCGAAGTCACAAACTTCAATATTGCTAAACAAGCAAGGATTAAATATTTGAAAATGGCTCCAGGTGGATTTGAGAGAGGTCCATATTACTGCCAACTTTATGTAAGGTGTATTTAATATGATAGATCCTTAGTTTAACAGCAGGTGAGTTCTGCTAATTTTGGGGGTAGGGTGAAATATATAATTACTTCTCATAATGTTGTAGGAAGTTAGCACTCCCCCCTCCCCCTAGAGAAATGAAATATTTTTGGACACACTAGAAGTGGAAACTTGGGCAGAAACTTACCCCCCACCTTTGCTAATGAGCCATTAAATGCCTGAGCCAGTCTATTCTGCATAACAAAGATATAGCTTCTTCAGGCAGAACCATAATAGGATTATCCCTCTCAGACCCAAATAAGGACAAAACCATTGCCCAAAGCCTTTCA
>JANHGC010005441.1:276351-286926 GCA_027560395.1 Boaedon fuliginosus | reverse complement strand
ATCTATCTATCTATCTATCTATCTATCTATCTATCTATCTATCTATCTATCTATCTATCTATCTATCATCTCTATATCTGCCTATCTAGCTACCTAGCTATAGCTATCAAATTGTGTTTGCTAAATTAAGACTATAGAGACATTCCAAATTTAATCTTGTCTTCCTAAAAATTCTCTCAAATTTTCCTCTTTCAGGTATACAGTCCATGAATGGAATCAGCACATTAGTAGCAAACACTTCAAGTAGAAACAATGAAATATTCCAGCAGAAGTAAATTGTAATAACCCCAGTACATGGCTGAGTTCACAGAGCACATTCATTCAACTCTCTTTTCCACTGTCAATAAATATAGCTTAGAATGATGAATTGAGTATCGTCTGTAGAATGAAAGTCCATGTAGAAGATACAGAATATACAAGTGTTGTCAGCTTTATGAGGTAGACCAGACAGGAAACACAACTGGGTGAGCTAATTCTACTTTAAAGCTATATTAACCCAAGTTTGGAAGTCCAAAAGTATCTCTATATCCACATCACCTTTACAATATCCTTGCCTGCCACTATCATCCTCAGTTTGGTCTGACCCAAAGTGCTTCTTCCATTGAAGGTGTATTTGTGTTTTCTGAGCATATATGTTCAGGAAAGTGGTCTGATGTTCTTGACTCTTTTTGATAAAATTACCATTACAAAACATGCTAAACATGCGGGTGAAACAAGCTTGTAGCCTCAAACCTAACATTTCTATGTGTATTTATATGAATATTCTCACACTGCCCAACATCTGGAAGAGAATTTGTGTAGCTGTGCTGTATATGGGTGAAAGCTTAAAAAGTGCTCTGGTGCTTAGGATGAATTATACAGTCTGAAAAAGGTTTTGCAAACTGTGTCACAGAATGAGTGAAGACGAGTGAATGAGTGAAGATAGAGGATAATTTTCACCATTCCTGATTAATACATTAAAAAAAACAGACTGGGTGTCGTGTCCTGGACATGACACAACGATTCGATGCGGCAGATCTGAATGGAATGAAGAAATGGAAACCGGGATTGTGGTAGGGGTTTACATGGGGATTGTGGTTTGAGGTGATGACGTGCACCGGGCTCTGGCGTTATGGATGTGGAGGAGGAGGGGTTGTTGCAGCTGAGGATACTGAGGCTGGTGACCTGTTAGTGCAGCAAATCCAGCCGGCAGATACCGGGGGAGCTGGTGCAATCCCAGCTATGCAGAGCCAGCCGGTATCTACCAGGGGAACTAATGACATCCCAACTGTGCAGGGCCAGCCAGCAGTTCATCCCAAGATGGTACTCCCCAAGGTGGAGAGTCATGCAGTGGGAGCTTGGGGTAGTATCGTTTTCCTGTTAAAAGTTTTGTTGATGCATGGGAATGCAGAACTTCGGCGTGACCACAGTTGGAGGGAATGCAGGTGGACCAGTGATGATGACAACAGTGTGTCCACTGATCCAGGAAGCATCAAGTTGGAGGTGCTACACAAATGCTAAGGAGAGACCGGTTACTGGCCAGTTCCCGGAATGGTGGTTGGGGGTGAGAAGTGACTCCTGTGGGCTAAAGCCTATTGTCATGGCAGCCACTGCTTGGACAAACTGGATGTCAGAGTGAGGCTGGGGTGGGGATAGCCCGTCAGTGGCAGACATATTGCACCATACCCGTGACCCCATGCATGCAACGTATGATGTAGACAATATGCCATATGGAAGGGCCTGAGGTCAACAGTCTCATCATGGCCAGACTGAAACGGATTTTGACACTGGGTTTTACATTTATGCTGCCTTTGCCAATTATAATTTTTTCTGACCTAAAAAAAGTGCAAAGACCTGTTGTAGGGAACATGATACCAGCAATCTCAAAATACTTGTCTATTATAAGGCTTTTAAGAGGAACTTCTCTTGAAAGGATACCATCATACTGCCCTAAAAATTTGCTCTTTCCTTAGAAGCCTCAAAGATTGACATGTATACTTCTCCCATCCATTTTATCTTCTTCTTTTTGGCAAGTAGTCTCTTCTCTTCCTTTGATTGCAGCTGAAAAAGATGCAGCTATTCTTGTTTGGCAACAAAAACCCTGAGAAGGCTTATTATGTTCTAACATCTCTTTGAGCATCAGGTTTTTTGAAAAATGGAAGGTGAAATGCATGATCTAGAAGAAGTGACTTCTCATCTTGATAACATTGTGCATATCAAGTACTGATTATAATAATTACCAGTAGTAGTTGCAGTTGTATAATCATCATCATCATCATCATCATCATCATCATCATCTATTTTACTTTTCCAGTTTTTAAGGCACTTTAATGAGACTAGAGAATTGTTTGATGGCTTTCAGAAAACAACTATGAGTCTAAAGTCTTTTAATTCTTTTCTTCAGAAACTGGTTAGATAGACATTTTATATGTACATCTTTGCTTGATATACTGTAAAAATCTGTTTTCAATCTTACCATGAGTGCTTAAAAGTATCAGTAATCATATGCTAATTGGTAATGCATGTTCTATACTTCATATAGCAGCCATTTCATCATTTCTTCTAACCATTTGTCATTGGTATGTAGGTAATCCTCAACTTGAAACCACAGCTGAGACCAGAATTTCTCTTGCTATACAGGATGGTTTTAAAATGAGTTGTGTCCAGTTTTATGACCTTTTTTGTCAATGTTAATTGAATACCATGGTCATTAAATGAATCTGGCTTTCCCATTAACTTGTTGGAAACTGGCTAGGAAGATCATAAATGATGACATTCCAAGATGCTACAACCATTGAAAAGACTTGCCGCCTCGAGTTCCCCTTGGGTGAAGAGAGGCGGGGTATAAATCTAATAAATGAAATAAATGAAATGACTTGAGTGCCAAGCACTCAAATTTTAATCTTGTAACTATGGCGATGGTGCAACGGTCTTAAGAGTAAGAACTGGTCAAAAGTCACTTCTTTCAGTGTTGTTGTAACTTTGAACAGTTGGTAAGAGTATGGTTGTAAGTCAAAGACGACCTGTATTATGAGGTTCAAAATATCATCCCAGTATTCTATATGCATTTATGAATAAGCTTTTGAAATGAAATGCTGAAAGATCTGGTGTCAGGCCTGCCCTGACTTGGTATTCTAGAAAGGAAAGACTCTCAACTCCATTTGTAGTGAAAGTATACTTTTTGTAGAAGCCAAGTGTTCATAGTATAGCAAAGCCAGAACTGATGTTTATGCATCAAAATTCCCCAGTTAACTTTTCTTCCATCCTGTTCCTTCCCTTGCAGGTCCCCGATTGTCCAATTAGAATAAATTGTTTTTGAGAACGGCCTCTGTAATGGCAGGTTAGTTGGAGAGCCATTCCATTCCATTCCCAGGGCTTTGATCTTGGGCTGCTAAGGTCGTGTTTCTGGAAGGTATGATGAACAGTCAATGTTATCTCTCCCAACAGCTCTCTCCCTTCATAGTTCATGGCAAGCTGGCAGCTAGCAAGACAAAGCTGAAGAGTACAATGTCAGCTTTGACATTTGGGTTCAAATGTGTTGAGAGAAACTCTTCCCAATATGTTGTGCCCTCATTCCATCAGAGCATATATTGATCTTATTATAGTTGAGCTAGATCCAAAGCTTAAGATAGCTGTATTCTGAGGATTATACTAATATATCTTAAAGGTATCAATTTGGGGAAGGTAGACAGACCAATGATATGGCTCTGTTTGAGAAAGGACTATCTGCCATTGATGGCAGTAGAAGCTATCTGACCAGACCTTATCATAATAGAGTAAAAGTAATATATTTTTTATTAGAACAGCAGCAATTACTTGTGGAATTAGAATTACAGTTTTATCCAGATTTACATGAGATTAGATCCCAATTATTACAATAAAATAAACATCTGTCAAAGCATACATAGAGTATTGTAGGTCTGGTACTCATAAATATTTTTAAACTGCTAAGAGTTTCAGTCATCTTTTACAACAATAAGTAGGTGAACAAGCTGTGGTATATCAATTACAGCATTCAAAAACTCTTGAAACGATTTTGATTTGTAAGAGTAACACATGAGTAAAATGGTATTTCTGTAGAAAAGTGTTCCGTATAGTACAAGAAACAGGGATATTTTGTTTGGTTAGGCACAAAAGGAATTTCAGTCAAGCATTTAAGATCAAACAATTCAGTAATTAAATTGGAGGGGAATCAGGGAACTGTTTCAATTTTGATATTGTTTATTTTTTATTAATACAATGAGGATTATATGCTTTACTGAAAAGATAAAACTTTTTTGGAGGAACTAAATTTTTTTTATCAAATTTGAAAAATGTTTGTTCCATGAAAGCTTTCAAGCAGCTTACAATAGTTAAATAACCTTGTGCTTAATATAATCAGGCAAATATTCTTGAGTTAATTCCCGGAAGATGCTATTTCTCAAACCTGCTGTACAGAAACTTAGAGGACATTTGATTCTGTACTGAAGATTTTTGCAAACTTGAATACAAAATTTGTATTTAAGGGAAGTAAGGGAAAATGTGAAATTTCACTAGTCTCCAATAAGAACTCAGAAGGTGAATGTCTGTTAAAATTACAAGTAAGATCCCCTTGAAGAGACTCTGGGTACCTTTTGAGGGTAAAATATTCTGATGTTCATAGATGTCATGGTACCAACCTCTAGAACTGTTCTAACAACAACAACACTTAAACATAACTTTTTTTCCAATCAGATAAATCCCAAATGTCTAAGAATTGCAACTCTAAGAATTTCTCATCAGATGGCCATTGACCATGACAGTTGAAATGTATCTATTACATTTATGGCCTCCCTTTTGTGAGAAAGAGTAACTTGTGGTTCTGTCCCATTTCAAAGAAACAATAGACACATTTAGCAAACATAATTAAAGTCACGTGAATACATTCAATTAATCAGCTAATATATCTTTGTTGTTCAATTTTTTTATTCATTTATCAAAGCATAAAATACAGAAATAGAAAGAAAAATGAAAATAAAGGTAAAGTAGAGGAGCAAAAGGAGAAGAGTGACTAAAGAGTGACTAAAAAGGAGAAGTGACTAAAGAGAAGAGAAAAGGAGAAAAATGGGGGGAAATGACTCCCAACTACTTTTGGTGCAGTTGAATAAATAACATGAACTTTAATAGAATAATATTTCATTTCTATAACACGGAACGTATCTAATCAGCAAAATCCAAAATGAAAGTTTCATTTTTTTCCACCTCGAGCACAAAGTCCAAAAGTGGTTTCCAAGTAGGAAAAAAAATGGGTTCTTTCATTTAATCAAAGCAATAAATTTAACTACCGGTATTTCTGATAACTCCATTGCCTTTTGCAACCATTGGTCCATTGTAGGAATCACAATGTCCTATTTTTGTGCATAAAGTAATCTTGCTCCTGTCAATCAGCTATTATCTCTGATTTAAGCCATTGGATCTCCATATTTATGTGTCTGTATAGATTCTTGATATAAAGAGTTTAGTTGAACTTTATAAAATGAAACATTTGAGCATAGTGTATTTTAAGACACTATGTTCTTGCTGAGGAAGCTTCAGTTCTGCAGAAAGTGCTCAAGCCTTGGTAAACTTGCAGTATACTTCCCACTCCTTTTCTTTTCTTTTCTGTTTTACAAAGAACTGTCTTCTATATCCTGTTCACTTAACCTGCTGATGCCATATGAAATACCAGCATCAGGACATTTTCATGTTTCACTTTCAACTCAGCATCTCTATGTATGTAGAAAGTTTTTTCTTTGCTTTTTTCTTCCCATTCCCCAGGAATATCAAATAGAAAAGAATTGGAACCGGAAATCAATTTTTGTTACAACTACTCAACATCTCATCTGTAAATTTCCATTAATTAATCTGTATACTTTTCTTTGAGAACACCTTGTTTAAATTCTCTAGGTATTAGCACCAATTAAAAATATATATTTTTAAGAACTGTGGTAGTGCAGTGGTTAGAATGCAGTATTGCAGTCTAACTCTGCCTACTGCCACCAATTTGATCCTGACCGGCTCAAGCTTGACTCATCCTTCCATCCTTCTGAGGTCAATAAAATGAGCACCAAGATTGTTGTTAAACCGCTTAGAGAAGGCTTAGAAGACTACAAAGCAGAATATAAATCTAAATGCTATTGCTATTGCTAAATAATTCCAAAGAAAGTAAAGAGGTTGTGAATATATATTTGAGCTGTCCCATGGGGAAATTACATAGGTACCTTGGGATAGTCTCACTGTCTCTCAGATCAAATCTCCTCAAAGATTGTTGTGGAAAAAATAGAGTGAGGGAGGTATTTTGGACAACTTTGCCGCCTTGAGTTATTTGTAAAAATAATAAAGGTGGAATAAAAATATATAAATACATAAATATAAAATTAAATTGGATGCACGCATGTTTCCTCTTGCTTCAGTTTCTACACAGAATAGTCAATTGAGTGGGGGCTATCTGTTAGCTGATATTTTTGTGTGTGCTTATCATGTCATCTCTATTTATGTGTAGTTACAACATCTGCTATTCAAACTGGCAATTATATCTAAAACTGGCATGGCCTTCTATGTAATCCGTAAAGATGTGTTAGGATAATGGAACAACTTTTTCTCTTTTTTAATAGCAAAATAATTTAAACACTGCGTTCTTGTTTTTGCTGGCCTAGATATAGGAATTATGCTTGTTTGTTGGACAGGTGGGATGCTTTGACTTTTGAAAATCCCACTTTTGTTGCATTTGCACATGTTTCTGTTTCTACCTTCTGCCCTCAAAAATTAAAGACCCAATGCACAGCAATGAAAAGTAATAGACATTAATAAGATGTGTCTGCTAACATCAATAATCATAGTAAGTCCCTCATTTTACCTTTCTAATATAACAGATAAGCCCAAAGGACCTTCTAATCTATATTTCTGTAAAACGTATGAAAAGCAACCCATAACTGTCTGACAACTTGGCGATCCTCAGACGTCGCAATGCATTGTAAATGTTCTTTGTTTATATAACACCAAAATTGTTTTATGCTTGACATAGTTTGCCCTTTTTATTACATTACCTTTATTGACCTTGATGGGCCTACTCCATCACTTTCAGAAATATTCTGTTTTTCTGTTCATTTCAGTGGGTCCAGATTTTAACCAAAGAGACTCCTCTGAGAAACAACTACTCAACATGAAATATAGTGTCACTTTCTAGCCTCTAAAGACAAGTGAGCTTTTAGAAAATAATTGCTTGTAGTAGAGCCTCATTTTTTACTGCCTTTGAATAAACTGTTTTGCCGCAAAGGGTAGAATTGGGAAAAAGAATGAAGAACTACAGCATGCTGAAAATAGTGAGCAAATGCCACTTTTTAAAGAGAATTCAGGAGATATCTAAAATGTGGCTATCTGTTAGCAAAGAATAACGTCAGAGTTTAGAAGTTGGCTTGGCTTGATCTCAGGTCCTTCCTTCCTTTTTCCCTTTCTCCCTCCCTTCCTTCTTTTCTTCCTTCTTTCTTCACTTACTCCCTCACTCACTTACTTCTTCTAAGTAAAATACTAAAATTAAGTTCTGGACAACAAAAATATAGACTGAAATGTAAGCAGAAGCTTGGACATTAAATCTAGGAATTTACACAGAATTCTCAATATGCTAATTTTTCCATTATGTGAAAGATTTCCCCCATCTCATCTTTTTACTTCATTTACTTCCCGATATTTGAGAAAATATGTCATTTTCAAATCCATATATTGATCATGCTGGTAAAGAAGTTTAATTTTAAACAATTTAATTGTTTAGTCTCCTTTTGTAACACACCAACCATGTATCACATTCAGCTTCTGGTAATTTGATGATGATGATGATGATTGATGATACCTATTTTCCTTTTTTTTGGCAAAGAAGTATTCAAAATATGTAACAAAGGTTTATGAAATAAATATATATACATACAGAAATAAACCCAAGAATCAAATGATCAATAATTAAATCAAACCAACTAGGTTATAAGAAGAATCTATTTTGTTTTATCTGCTGCTGTAGATAAAATAAAATAAAATACTCATTTTTTAAAAATACATTGAGAAATCATATACTTATTATATTCACTTCTTTCCTAACACATGCATTATGGTAATGGCATGAATTCAATACCTTCTAAGGTACTGTTTGCTTTTTTTGATTCAATAAATTGAAATTTGCATGGTAATGGTTAAGAGAGAGCCAACAACTTCTATGTAAAAGAGATTTTATTCCGGGATAAGATTAATTTCCATTTCTTTGGCCAGAATATAAAAGCCCCAAATTAACTTTAAAAACTTATTGGAATTTTTACAAATTATAGTGCAAGTCTGGAAATATGTTTTTTTATTCTTTCCAAGCCAATGGAATGTTAAGGTATTATGCAAAGGGATTGAGGTTCTGCAAGCTAATTCTCTAAAAACTAAACAAAATGGGATCAGATTTGTTTGAAAAAAAGGTAATTATTGAAAATGAACTGTCTCTGAGCTCATTCAGAGAAAAGATTCCTGAAAAAGATTCCCCAGTGAATCTCTAGGGAAAAAAATGAAATGCCCATGTTTCTGTTACTCAGAATGGAGCACTTGCATGGTGTAGCTCAGTTTTTGCTTCCTAGGACCTAAATATACCCAGATACAACATGGAGAACAGTTATGTTTGCACACATGTATGTTATGTTACACAGAAGGAGATTCAGGGGCTCCTGTGGCCATTGTTGGTAAAAAAAATATTGGAAAGTGGTCGAGCAGCTGTGTTCAAGCACCAGAAAAATCAGGAGATTCAGGCATTTCAAATGAATATAAAGATTTATTGAAAGCTTAAGCTCTCTACAAGAATCTGATCAACTAATGGTAAAAGGAAATGCGCGGGAGTTAAGAAAGGAATTCAAGGTGTGGGTGGGCTTAGATCTCTTACGGGTACACAGGTACTTGTGACTTATGATCCCGCCCACAAGCTCAGGCAGGTCAAGTCCTACGCCTTGTTCTACATAGTTTTCTTACCTTTTTATTCTTTCCAGCTCAACTGAATGGTGGAAAGAAATTATGCAAATAATAGAATCAGGTTCTTCTAGGAAAGCAGAATAGAGGAAATCCTAATTTGATGTGGTGGGAAAAGCAAGAAAAAGAGAAAACGAACCTAGAAAATTGATGGATCTAGCATGGAGTTGTACTAAAGTGTACTAAATCTTTATTAAATAAGACACAGCACGTCCTGGAACTTACTGTACACACCAAATATAATTAGTTAACCTAACTGTTAAATTATCAAAAGCGATATAACCGCAATTACAACACATTATTCTAGTTGAGATTTACATTTCTCAAAGCTTTTTTTATATTTTTAGTTTTGACATTTATTGTTGTGATAATAAATATGTTACATAGATTCCCTCCACATCTTTTTAAATGGCCCATAATGTTGCCATCAGATATTATATGTTAATTATTCAAGAACAACTATTCATCATATCTTTGCATGTCAATTATCTAAAGAAATACTTCTGAATCTCCTCTTGTTCTCTCTGCCAAAGTAACTGTATGTGTATGTGTGTGTGTGTGTGTGTGTGTGTGTGTGTGTTTACAGACAACTCTGAGGTTGTTATTGGGATTTATTGGAAACACATGTTATTACAATTGAGACTATAAGCTGAATTATTATTTTTTAATTGTGCCTGATTTTCAGTCATAAACTTCTAAAAGTTTGTAATAATTTATACCTTGCATATTTGTTTACCTAGAAGTAGAATATTGAATAATTGTTAATTAATTTTGTTTATTTGGAGGAAGATGAAAACAGCACACATCTAACTTTCTACAATTAATTGGAACGCAGATATACTACTAAAGATTTCAAACTCAAGCTATATACTAGTTTCTACTGGATTTGATAAGAAAAGTACAAAGTTATCTTCATAAGCATATGGTAGATAGTCTATTCTTACATGTTTACTTCCTTTATTGCTGATTTCCTTGTAGATTTACAACCATTATTAATAGCATTGTGATAAAAAAGAAGAGGTGAGGTTCTTGTATCTCTGAAACTATGTCAAATGTTATTTGGATTTACAGCAATAATTCAAATAATGGCTTCATTTTTTATTAATGATAATAAAGATGTCCAGTTCAAATTAAGCAAAGCTTATAAATATCCAGAAACCAATTGGAAAAAGGCTGTCCTAATCCTTGCAATAGTAGATTAAATAATCTACCAGCTGGATCTTGTAGAAGCCTGTCAGGCATTAAAATATCCTCCTGGATCCACAGCTGCAATTGGAACATCATCTTTCTGCTGTGGCCAGTGGGGGCTATGTGCAGGTTCGCCTGCTGCGCCAATTGCTCCCTTTCCTGGACCGGGAGGCTCTTCTCACAGTTACTCATGCCCTCGTCACCTTATGTTTAGACTACTGTAATGCGCTCTACATGGGGCTGCCCTTGAAGAGCACTCAGAGACTTCAATTGGTTCAGAATGCAGCCGAGCGAGTGATCAAGGGTGTACCCTGGTGCACCTGTATAACACCGATCCTCCGCGAGCTGAATTGGTTGCCAGTGGTCTTCCAGGTGCAATTCAAGGTGCTAGTAACAACTTATAAAGCCCTACATGGCTTAGGAGCG
>JANHGC010005441.1:250388-262856 GCA_027560395.1 Boaedon fuliginosus | reverse complement strand
TATTTATTTATTTATTTATTTATTTATTGGATTTATACCCCGCCTCTCTTCACCCAAAAGGGGAACTCGAGGCGGCATCAGGGTACCATATGTGGCTGATTTCAGAACTTGGAAAGTTACGTTGACAGAATCTTGCATGTCTTAAAGTATAAGTTTTCCTTCTTGTATTTACAGTCCAATAAACTAGGCCCCTTCAGAGATGTTTGTAATGGCCACATTATTTCTATGGACTCAATCCCATTTGTCTGATCATAGCACTTTCACTGTCTCTCAAGTTCACTCCTACAGAGCGTTACTTCTAAATCCCAAAATTTTAGAAGTGGGGACTGTCTCAGGCTATATACAATCTTGGGTTTTTAAAAAATCGACAGGAAAGCAGACATAGGCATTAATTTAGGTTTCTTTTTGGAAATGGAGGAAAACTAGCAACTTAGGACAAAAGTTAATACTTCTTTCTCCCAAATTTGTTTTGTTTCTTGCTCTGGATAGTGGGAGAAAAAAAGGCCAAAATATACTGGAATAAATATTATTCCATGATACAAGCAGAATTAAATAGATTTCTTATAATCATATGCACTGTATTTCAGACATATCTTACATTTACCTCAATCTATCCTTACTTCTATTGAGAATAAGATTTTAGTAGATATCTAAAGATTTTATAGGTAGGTACATTGAAATGTATCTTGGAAATAATAAAATCTGTCACTTTTGTAATTTTAATCAGGAAAGCTGAATACTTTTTTTAATCTCATGCCATATCTATAAGGTAGGCAAAGGAAGTTCTGAAGGAAAATCAGTAAAATAAGGATGGCCATGGTACTGCCTTGAAAAAGGTTGTATATTATGGTTGGAATTGATCTGATCTTCAGTTGAGTTGGGACAACTCATTATATTCCATCAAGCTGGTATTGACTCTTAGGATGATCTGTTCTAGAATGATCTGTCTCCAACCTGGTCTTTCAGATCTTCAAATGGTACAGCAATGTTGTAATTATCCATCCTTCTTGCTGATAGTTATCCTCTTTTATTATTTTTTTTCCAACTTTGTCAGCTCTGTAGATTACTCAGAGAGCTGGGTCTTCTCTTCACATATATCCAAAACATATTAATTTCAGCCTGGTTATTTGTACCTTGAGAGCACTTGGTTGATTTGTGTGATGTTCCATTAGTATTTGGAAGGAGGTTACATTTTTGTTTGTTGGTTTATTTTGGCTGGCTATGGATACTCTGACATCAAAGTTCAAGGCATTGATACTCTTTCTATCTTGAGCTATAATAATTCATTACACTAAAACCTAGCTGGCTAGCTTGTAGCTCTGTGTAGTGCAGTGTAAATCTAGATAGTGTGGTTAATTTGTTTCAGTATTGTTCCCAGACATTTGTATTAATTCAGTGAATCATAATTCAGCTAACTTTGTTTCTTTGTTTGTTTATCAGCATATCCTTTGAATAAAACCTCAGATAGCCATGAAGTGCTAGGTAGCCCAATCTAATGTAAGTGAGCCTTTTTGGCTTTCAGTACTACTGCCAATATATCTTTTACCTGAAATCTCAAATAAGCATGGCAGCAATCTCTAAAATGAACAATATAGCCTCTGCATTCTGTCCTATTTTGCTTCACATGCAAATCTTTCACTCTCAACTTTCTGGTTCTCATCACTAAGTCAGGTTTATGTAAACTTATTTCATTTTACTCAGCATTAACCTAGCTGTACCAGACTGAGAAAACAACCAAGCTTTGTTCCAATTATAAATTCACAAAACATAGATATTTTGATTTGAAGGATGGGACAACTAAAATAGCCATAAGTTTTTAATGCTTCATCTTTGCTCTGTCCTATGATATAACCAGGTAAATTCCTGTTGTACTGAACTACTTGTTCTGAATAAGCAGTGAGCAAATGTATTCTAAAAAGTGGAATCATAAAAGGTGAAGAACATGTACTATTGTAAAGTGCCTGGGTCATTTCATCCCTCACAGAGGTGTAAACTTGTGACTTTAGACTATATGTAGCTTCTATAGAGCCATAGTTATAACCTGCAGAGTCCCTTCAAGCTGAACTTTTCAGTTTGAAGAAAAGGAACATTATTAAAAAAATTAAAGTTCAATTTACATAATTTAAGTAAAAGTAACTGAAATAAAATTTAACTCAGCCTTGACCCAGTTTTCTTTTCCTGTTGTGGGTCTCAGCTTAAAGATGATGTAAGATTTTCTCCTTTGATATGACAAAGAATGCTATCCATTAGGGAGTCTGAAAAAAGATAACTATCAATACAAGAATCTTTATCTCATCTGCTCCCAGCTCTAAAATTTCTTGGGTCAACCTTCCTCTTGATATCAAAGACCAGTAAATGAGAGGAATAACTTATATAGTTTTCTTTTACAATCTGCCTGGCGGTAGCTAGGAGTGGAAAAACAGCATGAAACCAGTTCAAAGTAAGTTATATAAACCAAAAAGAAGGGATTTTTGTAGCTATGTTATAATATAACTATTTCCCATAGGTTTTTCAATGAAGGATCTCCATTTCTTTAAAATCCTTTTCTAGAGAATTAATATTGTAAGCAAGTTTATGTTATTGGTCCCGGGTTTCAAAGCAAGAGAAACTTTTCAAGGCTTTTATACTCCTTAATATAATTTCTCGGAACTCAATTTCATATAGACTTCAGAATTATCAGGTTAATTCTGACAAATTATTAGCCAAAACACCAAAGAGAAAGAACAATTAGATGCTAAAATAAGATAACCGGAACAAAAGTATTAAAGTAACATCAAAAGACTACCGTTGAAAGAATTGCAAAAAACTACATAGCAACCAAATTCGTTAGAAGTGAATAAATTGCAGGGGGTGGAAATTGTTAACTGAATAATTTTGCACATGTAAATTCACCAAGAAAAAATTTAGCCGATTCAGGAAAAAATAAACACAAGGAATATCAGAAAAAAAGAAAAGAGTCAAATTGCTATTGTCAAGATTGGAATGTAACATTGTTTTAGTAATATTGACAGAAAAGATCCAAGTTTGGAAACAAATCAATAGACACGAATATAAATTTAACTGTTATGCAGATAATTCAGTGTTAACTATCACAGAACCACAAAGGGCAATAAGACAGTTGATGAAGATAATACAGAAAGAACTGTGCAGAATTTTACAAATATAAAAATCAATGGGCCCAAAACAAACTTAATTACAAGATACTAAACACAAAGAGAAGAAAATCTCTTGTGGAAAGATTCTGGCTGTCAGAGAACACAGTTGATAAAATACGTTGGTTTGCATTTGATGAGAAATAACCAAGAAATATATCAAAATAACTATGCTAAATTGTGGCAAAGGGTCCAATGAGATCTTGAAAGGTAGAGAAATTTCAAGCCTTCCTGGTTAGGGTGAATTGCAGTCATCCAAACAAATGCACTGCCCAAGATAAATTACTGTTTCAAATGGTGACCATTTCAATCTTTTATAAACAGTACAATAAAATGTCAGCAAATTTTCATGGAGCAGGACGTTTACAAGATTTCAAACATAGATGGGTCTTGGACTCCCAAATTTTAAATTGCATAACAAAGCAAATTGCCTATCACTCTTAAAAGAGTAGTTAAAATTACCAAACAGCAGAATGTCCATGTTAAAAGGAGCAATCCTAGCTCACTTCATCCGTGGATATTAAGGCACAGAAATACAAAAATTAGACAGAAACTTAAAAGGACATAATTTAAGTATAGTAAAAGTGTGCAACTCCATAAGAAAAGTAAGAAGCTCCAGCAATTTCACTGTTAGCTTATCCTTTAAACTCTTTCCATGCTGGAGACAATTACTGTAAGTCAAACGTAATTACATATGCAGATAAAGTCCACCCAGACTCCATGAACTGATTAAAGACACAGCAAGAATTATATAGTGGAGGCAGAATTATCAGATTAGAATTTAGTAACTGTTTATCAGTCTGCTAGCCAGAAAAAAGATGGATAGTTAGTTCAAATAGGGCAAAAATAGGCCATGTCATTCCTAAAATGACAGGGAATGGAAGGACCTCACTAGCTTAATCCATAGGGGTCAGTAAGATAATCAATCATGATACATATGAATGCAATTCTTTTAATCTATTTCCATACCTTAATGACAAAAAAAGACATTCTGTTTTTTCTGAACACAACCATAAATAGCTAGGGTTTTTTTTACGGCCTTGCAATCCCTTCTATTGGGGTGGAGTCGGGGAGAAACTGAATGGAGCTGAGTGTTTACTGGCTGGATACCCTTCCTGACACCTATGCAATGTTCACAGCAGATAATTTCACTTTCTGTCCTGAGAGAGAAACATCTGACCCTGTTTAGGATTGAACTCTCAACCTTCTGAGTGGAACGTGAGCATCTTCACATCTAGGTAATCGCACCACTCAGATCCATAAATAACCAGTATTATATACATTTCTAAAGGATTTAAGATCCTGACCTTTGGAAATATGTAAAATATTCTAGATACAATATATTTCCTATGATTTTATCCAACCTACATTTTTTCATATGTATACAAATGTATTCATAAGTGGCTAGTATTAGATGGATTTCTAAAGGAATTAAGATCCTGACCTTTGTAAATAAGTAAAGCATTCTAGATATGATACATCTTCTATGATTTTTTATCAAACCCAGATTTTTTTCATTAGTCATCTAAAGAATCCTGGTATGAAACATATTGTTTGAAGATTTAGTTGCTGTGATTCACTAACTGAAAGATAAACCACATATTGACATGCAAGCCTAGCCCTTATGATCTGTAAATTATGGTTTCTGATCAATAAGGTTGTTCCACGACATAGCTTAATATTTATTGTGATCCTTGAACATGCAATCAAAGACATAAACATAACTCATTAATAAACAAGCCAGCAACCAGTATGATCAATACATTCCTCACAGAATAGAAATCCATGTATATATGTATGTAAATATCTTTGTAAATTTATTGGCCATCATTGCAGTAACCGCACAACAACATATTGTCTATGATGACTATAGTTTGCATTTTGAACCACTGCACTTTTTTGGTGGGCAGCCCAATTAATATATTCTAAAATTGGCAGTAGTGACTGGAGTTTGTTATCATTCCTTGTCTGCATTACTGTAGGAGAACTTTCTAGAACAGTGTAGTGGCTGGGGATTTGGGGGAGTTGAAGTCTATACATTTAAAGTTGCCAAGTTTGAGAAACATTGCGCTAGAGAATTGTGGTATTTTTTTAAAGTAAAAAAGTATCAGACATACTCACTCTGATACACAAACTATTTAATATGCTATCATAGCCTGTGGGAATAACATATATATAAATATACCAGTTCGGCCGAACTGGTTGCTAAATTTAGCGGAGCTGGTAGTTAAATCAGCACTTTTTCAGGTCTGAGGTGATGCCTGCGCAGCAGGCGCCTCACCCGCATCAATTTAGGCCCAAAAAACAGCTGATTTAGCTACCAGCTCTGCTAAATTTAGCAACCAGTTCAGCTGAACTGGTAGCTAAATTAGATGTTTTTCAGGTCTAAATTGATGTGGGTAAGGCCTGCGCTAGGTGCTCATCACCTCAGGCCCAAAAAACAGCTGATTTAGCCAACAGCTCCACTAAATTTAGCAACCGGTTTGGCTGAACCGGTAGCTAAATTAGCTGTTTTTCAGGCCTAAATTGTTGCGGGTGACACGTGCACTACACATGTATCACCTCAAACCCAAAAAACAGCTGATTTAGGTACCAGTTCGTCAGAACCAGTTTCTTTATTTAGTGGAGCTGGTAGCTAAATCAGCTGTTTTGGGGGCCTAAATTGATGTGGCTGAGGTGCACACTACACACGCATCACCTCAAGCCCAAAAAACAGCTGATTTAGCTACCAGTTCGGCTGACCTGGTAGATAAATTAGCTGTTTTTCAGGCCTAAATTGATGTGGGTGAGCGGTGCGCTGCTTGCTCATCACCTTAGGCCCCAAAACCAGCTGTTTTAGCCACCAGCTCTGCTAAATTTTGCAACTGGTTCGGCCGAACTAGTAGCTAAATTAGCTGTTTTTCAGGCCTAAATTGATGCGGGTGAGGCACATGCCGCATTACCTGCGGCCCAAAAAACACCCAAAATATTGGCAGCAAGCAAACCAGTTGTTAGACTGGTAGGAACCCACCCCTGATTAAGTATTTAGGAATCATCTTGTCAAATCAGAATTTGACATTCAATTTTGGAGCTACTAAGGTTGTTGGATGAGCTGGGACAAAAACAGCCAGGGAAGTGATTGAAGTTTGGGAAATAGGTCCCTCATCAGTGAATAGGAATAGGATTTACCACCAGCTTATCAAGTATGTAGGAGGCAAAGGCTTGGCAGCACAAGCAGACAACAGACAACTACTTAATAGCCAGCCATCAATACCCCAGTCAACATCTAAAAAGCCACACACAACAGGCACCATATAAACACACAGAACAGCCTAAATAGCAATAGCATTTAGACTTATATACTGCTTTATCATGCTTTACAGCCCTCTCTAAGCGGTTTTTACAGAGTCAATAATCTGGTTCCTCATTTTAGGCACCTCAGAAGTATGGAAGGCTGAGTCAACCTTGAGCCTGGTGGGATTTAAACTGCCAAATTGCAGGCAGCTGACAGTCAGCAGTACAGCACTCTAACCACTGTGCCACCGAGGCTCTGAAGCACACTTTGAAGGCTAACATCTTCAAAGAAAAATCAGAAAGTCCAGTTGCCTCTTGAAAAAAAAAATACCTTTGGGACAACCATGACCTGTATGACTAAGAATCTCCATAGACATTTAGCCTGAAGCGTACACTCTGCTACAGAGAAGTTCCCTGATAATGGGCCATGACAGGAGTCCGAAAGCTTGGAAGACAAAACTTCTGGTCCCAGGAACTGATCCAGTTTGGATCCTGCAACATTATCCTGGGACACGTATATTGCCTTAATTCATAATAAAAATTTATGTTTCAGAATAAATATGTTAAAAGATGGAATAAGCTAAAAAGTGGGATAAACTGAAATTGTTATTTTTAGATAGAATTAGAGTCCTAAAAATAAATGTTTTGCTAAGAATGTTGTTTTTATTTCAGGCAATACTGAGACTGTTCCACAGTACTTGGATTAGGCTAGGATCTTTCTGCTGGCCTTCCAGAAATTATTTAACAGTTTTTCTGGAGGGTATTGGAGAATGACAAGGCCACCCTTCACCCCCTATATTAGTATTATTTTATTAGCTTTTATGACTTGGGTTTTTGGGAAAAATCAATCAAACTTTTAAAAAAAACACAGTTGGGCTAATTGGCAAGGGAGCAATCCTGCAGCCCACTCTCTGATTGCTTGCATTAAATGTTACAGTTAAACGTTGATTAAAGAATGTAATTAAATAATTATCAGAATCCAGGGTCTGCAGCTCTGTAGTGCATTATTTTTTCTTTTTTGTAGATAATTGATGGTTTCATTTCTGCTAAAATAAGTGGATATAAAACTCATCAGGCCCACCTGGCCTGTTCATTTAAAAGGAGGCAAAGAGTATGGAATGAACTAGGCAAGAGGTGTGACTCATTATGACTTTCCCTGTTCCATGGAGGCAAAGGAGAAAGCTGATAGATCAGTGATGGCGAGCCTTTTTGGCACTGCGTGCCAAAACTGGGAGCAAGTGAGCCTACATGCGTACTCGCATGCCGGAAACTGAAAGAACACGTGATTTTTGCCGTGCACGCGCACAGGTTCGGGTTTCCACGCATGCGCACAAGACCAGCTGTCCTGTGCATATCCACCAGTTCTGCTTGGTGGCTTTTTGGATCCCCCGGGATAAAGGGCCCCCCTCCAGCTCTCCAGGTGGCCCATTCGCATACGCACTCCAGAACCCAGAAGAGAAACAGGTGATGGCTCTGTGTGCCCAGAGAGATGGCTCTGCGTGCCACTTCTGGCAGGCGTGCCATAGGTTCGCCATCACTCTGATAGATCTTTATTGAAGCAATGAAATGAGAGTGCGATGAAACAAGCTGGTGCAAATGCAAAAACTCTGTGTCCCTTCGAGCTCAGAAAATTATCCAGATAACTGGTGCTATTGAAAACATTCTGAAATACTCCCAGAAACTTGATATGTGACAGAGAGTTTTCACTATTTAAAAAGAAAATGTTATCTGAACATCTGTTTAGCATTCTCATATCCCTTGGAGATTAGAATATTAGGGAACAAGCCTAATTTCCTCTCTAAGCGCTTGTGCCAGTTAACTGAAAATTGTCAGGCAAGATAGAGATGGCCAGGCCTGCTGCAGAGAAAGTAGAATTTTAACCAAAAATTAAGAAGCCAATAACAAGCTTTGGCCTTAATTAGACTTTTTTTTAGTCACAGGATTGCATGGACCACAGAAAGAACAGTTTAATATATTTCATTATATCATTTCTAATGAGCAATCTGCTGTAGACAGCTCTGAGAGCTGTAATAAAGGCTAAGCCCAAGTACCTAAGTGGGTGAAAATATGCAATGTCTTCTTTTATGGCAGTGTTTCCCAACTGCAGAAACGTTAAGATGAGTGACTTCAACTCCCAGAATTCCCCAGGTCATCATGCTGACTGAAGAATTCTGGGAATTGAAGCCCATTCATCTTAAAGTTGCTGCTGTTGGAAAATGGTGCTTTAAATATTGCCAGACATTTTCTATTATTTATAGGGTAAATACTTTGAAGGCAGGCACTGCATATAAAGTCAGCTGGTTCCAAAAGACTACAAGTAACTTGAGACTATTGATCAATTTACAATTCCCACATGTGTTATTCAACAACAATATCTTTAAGGTATATACACTTCAACTCCCAGAAGACCACACATTTTAAAGCTACCAGTTTGAGAGACACTGCTCTACAACTTCAGAATATGTTGTTATTGACCATGCTCTTCATGTTTTCCTGAAAAGCCACTCATGGTGCTTGCTGTAAATTGTTGAATGTCTCATTGATCCTTTGAAATTTTGTTAGTTGTAAATTTGTTCAGGAAACTTGAAGGTATCTAAACAGTTGAAGGTATCTAAGAACCCTTTGCTCATCATGAAGAGTCCGCCCCTCGCTTCTTTTTTTTTAATATCAGACTCAGGGCATTTTCTTCCAGCTCCTTGAAATGTTCATCATCTTCACTTTTTGTTCATCCTCCTCATTAATCTGGTGATGAATATATGCACTGTCTCTTCTAACATTACTCTTGACTTCATAAATGGTGATACATGAATCATAGATTACTTGCTTTTGTCCTCAGCTTTGTTGCTGCAGTGCCCTTCACTTCTTCTGAGACTTTAATTTGGTATCATCTTTTTAAAGCTGTAGACATTTTCTTTTCTTTTTCTTTTTAAAAAAGGGAAAGTGCACTTGAATGCCACTTGTCAGTGATAGAGTAAGCAATTATCATTTATCCTTGATTGTTATGATGATTTTGGAAGAAATACACCAGTATCAACCTGAATCCTAGCATTCTACTATACTGTATTGAAATTCCTTGTAATATAACCCATGTCATACAATGTTCCCCTTCCTATATTTATTCTGACATACGCTCCTCTAGATTTTATGTGTCTATATTTTGGTGCACTGGGAAATTGAGAATTCTAGTCCTGTTTTAGAGATGAGAGTTAACAGGGTGGTTTTGAGTCTCTCAGCTGCAGAAAAAGCAATTTCATCATATCTAAACCTGGGTGTAAATGTACATTGGAAACTGCCATAAATATAGGACCTCAAATATGCTATCAGAAAGTTTCTATTCACTTTCTTAAAATGTCCTTCATACTAATAACTCTTGACCCATGGTATCCTATTGCACACCTTTAATGAATCACTCTTTCTTAGACCGCCTACCTCATAGGTGGTGGTTGTGGGGAAAATAGGAGGAGGGAGAAGTATTAAGTGATTGGCACTTTAAGTCATTTTCAAAAAATAATAAAGATGGTTAAAAATTAAATTAAAAATCATTAAAAATAAAAAATAAACAGTAGAAATATGATATTCCTTGATAAAAAGGTACCATTAAAATTACTAAGTTCAATTATTCTCTGGGTTTAATAACATAGTTTTATCAAAGGTCAATATTTTCTGCCTTGACTAAATTGGCCAATTTTCAACTAACTCTATATATTTTGCTAACTTCTTAATTAAATACCAGTTGACTTTTGAAATAGTTTCATCCATATTAATTTCCAGAAAATCATCAGAATAATGCCCTAAGAGTACACTTAAGGAAAGTATCCTAAATAATGTATTTTATTGTTAACAATCAATTTTTTACAAGAACTAAATTATCCCAAAATAATTAAATAATGATCTCAAGATGTCCTTTTCCATTTCAGTTTCTTAAAAACAGAAACTTCCAAAGCAAATCAATGCTATTGTTACTTTGGAATCTTTGTTTCGCTTACACCTTCAAGTCAGTTTTGGCTTACATCATCTGGGTGGAAAAGTCCATGAAGTTTTCTAAATGATGTTTTTGGATAATTTTTAAAACTGCCTTTCCGTTGCCATTATAACTTCTTAGGAGAGAGAGAGTGTGTAAAGCAGGGCTAGACCTGTATCATAACTTTAATCACTACATCAAACCAGCTCTCAAAGACAAAACACCGTTTCAAATTTAGAAATGAGCTTTGGTTTTTACTTTAAAAAAAAATTCTAATACACTAACCCTAACCCTTTTCTGATACACTAACCTTATCAGTCCTTGCACTGGGACCATTTCTGAGCCAGATTGCAACTATCCTCATGAAGTCTGTGGTTTTTATACTATACTGGGGCTTCAGAAATCAGTCAGCACTACCTGTCTCTGAATCAGCAATTAAATTTTCTACTCAGATTTAAAAAGAAAACTCTAATTCTGAATTAATGGCATGATAAAATACAAATGAATAAAACTATAGTTAACTATAAAATTATAAATGATATACATTTTTTAAAAAATAAATCTATCCAATTGCATTACATTTGCATTTAAAAAAGATCCAACTAAGAACATAAGATCTTTTTTATTGCATGTTTCCAGTTTCAAAATTTAATACATGCAGAGCGTTCTTTTTTTTGCTTCGTTTCCCAGCTCCCTGATAGACTTTTTGGCAGACAGTAAGTACCACTTAAAGTGAAATTTTAAAACTTTGGGTTTTTTTGAACAAGCCGCAAGAGTAGCAGGAGTGACATGGCTCCTCTTTACATCAAACAACATTATTAATTTCTTCATATGTCTTGCTAAGGCAAAAGCAAACAAATCACATTACAATTTAAGGTGATTCATGAATGAGATCAGTAGGACTAATAGAATTTCTAACAGAAATCCCAGTGGAATTAGTAGTGTTCTGGATAGAAATTTAATTAAAAGGCCAGTGCTTATTCGTAAATAGATGAAATTATGCAAGTGGTTTTAAAGGAGTCATTTACTACCCCCTCTTATTGGTATTTTTTATTATTATTATGTTGCTTTGGTGAGAGCTTCTACACCAGAGACCAATTCTTTGTGTGTCTAATCATATTTGGCCAAATAAAGTTTCCTCCCCTCCCCGCCCCCTCTCCTACAGTTTAAAAAAAAAACTTTTACAGGTGCTATTTTGCCTACCTAGATATCTATGTCTCAGATTTTCAGCTAATTAAATTTGTGCACAAGAGACTTATTATTTTGGTCTGTTGGCCTAAATGACACAAGGTTAGTGCTATTGCCTGCAGAGAAAATATTGATAACCAAAAGTGACAACCTCCTGCTCCTTCATTACAAGTTCATACTACTGCCACAGGGAGCTGTATCATCATTATCGAGGCATGTGCTGTTGGATTAAGTTTCTAAGCTACCTGTCTGATTCTGATGATTTTTGGGTCAGGTTTGCTTTTCCTAACCTTTTTCAGTCCAAAATAAAATAAATTTTAAAAGTGTCAGGCTTGCAATCATATTTGGGAGAGGATAGTTAAACCTACTGTTATATTATATCCAAATGAACACATAAGTTTGTGATTTATTTGCAGTGTGGGTAGAAAGCTAAACATCTCCCTTGTTGATCTGCTAGGGACACAATCTCTAGGCGGGAAAAGCTCTTTCACAACACCTTAATAAATTGATTTACCAGATTTTCAACATATTATAGATTGTTGGCTTCTTTCTTTGTCCAGAGACCTTGATTGCTTGAGTAAAAACATGAATCCAATTAAACATAGAGCGTTGAAATACAGTGTTCAAAATCTGGCAGTACAAATTAGTTCTGGAAAGGAATCAAATTTTTCACCAAATGTAGAATATCTTAGGGGAAAAAAGGAACTGTACAACTTTATCTTAGTAAGAAGACAGATCTCAAGGTTTTTTTTTTTTACTATGTATTAGTCTTCTCCTCTTGATATTCTCTAAAAGTGTTCTGCAAAAGGTTCTGCATGAATTAGCCCAGAAAGTTTCCAAAAGGAGCTACATATTATTAAGCTATTACTTTCAATGATGAACCAAAGGAGCCAC
>JANHGC010005441.1:230011-242660 GCA_027560395.1 Boaedon fuliginosus | reverse complement strand
TATCTATCTATCTATCTATCTATCTATCTATCTATCTATCTATCTATCTATCTATCTATCTATCTATCTATCTAATAAACAAACAGACAAACAAACAAACAAACAAACATGAAGACAATATGTTCAGAGATTACAGAACAAGCTGAGAGGCAGAATTCATGCAGTTCCATAAGTTTTTCGAGCCAGAAAATAGATTGGGTGGGGGTGCACAGAGGAAATGATGTGCCAGTCAACACTTAAGTTTGCAAGGCAAAAGCTTCCATGACTGATGAGCAGTTGCTGGCCCTCATCTTCCATGTAATTTCCAGCTCTTACACATGGTCAAGGTGTGGAACCTGGGACAGATGTTCCAAAGAGACGTGACCCACCAAGGCTTTTGCCATGTTCCCAACAAGAGCAGCCAAGGGATGCTGTGGTAATACATGAAACAGTGAAAAGTGCAAGAAAGGAGGGGTGCAAAGGAGTTTTATAAATTTCCCATGGGCCTGACAGAACTATGGCTGTAATATGGATTTTGAAATTGTCTCCTCTCATAGCTAATCCATCTGTTCTTGCTTTGAAAAGCCTTATTACACGTATTTCATCAAATACCTAAATTTAGGCTGGCTGCAGTTCTATATCTTTATTATAGAAGTTGGCAGCCTAGTACTACCAAATCAATAAATCTATCTCTTGTAAGATTTGTGGACCACTGAAGTACTACAAACATTTATTATATCGTGAGAACATAGGTATGGTAATTTACAAGTAAAAGTGCAGTCATGTTTCATTAGTTTTTGTATTTTTTTTAAAAAAGAATGATATGTTAAGCCTTCTCCCTTCTGTAATTTGATCTGTAATTAATGGTTTTGTTTATTTTCAATAGTGACAAAGATAGAATTTTTTTTACAAGCAAAAGTCTCTCTGGTAATAGTTTGCAAATAGTCCCAAAGGCAGCCAAGGTACCTTTCCCACTGTCTTTGGAAAAATGCCTGCTTTGACTTTGACATGCAATAATTAAAAGACTCTCAGTTGTGTTCAAAATATCACTTGAAGCGTATTTTAGCTCTGACAAAAGAAATACACCGCAGAGAGTAAAAGAAAATGGAAAGGAAATTAAAGGAACCTGAGATGAAATACAACAACAAGTCTCATCTTTATTACATAACGGGTTAACAGGGAGTTAGGGATGATCATTGAGCTGGATAGGGTAGCCTTACTCGGCCCCTGTAAAGAAAATGAGCATCCTCCATTCAATCTATCCCCTAAATATTTAACACAGAAGCATCTAAACATCAGTGTCTCATGAATGATCAAAGTCTTTGGGGGAAGACTTTTCCATGTTAAAACTATACATTTCTAGAAGTGTGCTTTGAAAGAGAATTCTTTGCCTTTGAGATGCCACTTAGGATGATATTAGGTCAATGTATTACTTGATAAGAGGAGAGTCAAGCAGGTTCAGCACCATTGCACCTTATAGTAACACCATAAGAATGTGGAAATATTAGACATGGACTCAACCTCTTAATGTCTTGTTGTGCTCAGAAGCAGGACAACTCAGAAAAGCCAAACATACATTAGCTTCATAGTAGCTGATTTTGGCTTATCTTAAACTGGGTAGCTAATCAGAACTGATTAGTACTTGGATGGGAATCAACCAGGAAATCCCAGAGCTATAAACTAGACTGAAGAATGGCAAGGCACTTACGCATTGCTACTAATAAAGCAAAACTATAAAATTATGTCCATGAAAACACAGATTGTGTTCAACCCTAGGACATTCAGGGTGTATACACATTTCTTCTTCTCCCATAAGAGATCATCAAGAAACCTAGCATAGGCAAAGAATTTGGCAAAAACTGGGGATATCCATTGCCAAAAATTAGAGATACTTAAGAAGACAAATCTGTTTGGGAGCCTTTGCCACTGGTAATTCTTTGATTTTTTAGGACAAATTGTATGATTTCTCCTTATTGTTTACTTTGGGATTTGGAAACAATGTGTGTGAGCAGTTTTGTGCAAGAGAAAAAGAAATAAATGATGCCATAAGACATTTGTGGGAAAGGATATACAATAGTACAAAACAACACCATGGCCATTGCTAAATAGAATTGGAAATGAGGGGATGGACAAACTCCAGCCAACTACTTTTCCAGCAGACTTTCATTGTAACAGTGTAGAAGACAGGAGTTACCACTTGAAACAAGAAAATATTGTTTCCCTCCTGAAATCCAGAGTTGTGGTGTTTGCATAGGATGGACGATTGGAACAGTCTCATCTCTCCCTAATTAAAGAATGTGTTTATAAAAAGGGAAGTGAAAGCAAGCATGGGTCTGGGCGTCTCAAAGAAAGAGTAAGGCCAGGAAGACAGCAGAAACTTGATAAAAACAACAGTTGATCCCAAAGGCAAGTCCTCAGCAATAGCCTTCAGACAGCAAGAGAGAAGTACAATTCTCAGAGCTGTAAGACTGCTGAGAGGCAGAGGCGTCATGGTCCAAAAACCAAGAGAGACATACAGAAGTTCTTTTAAGCAGTTTCCTTATTGTTCCTTACCCACAGACAGAAATCTTTCCCAACTAAAGCAAACTACTTACACCATTAAGCATATACCGTACTCTGAGAACTCCTGGGGAGGAGCTGTTCTGGCTCTCTTCCTCCTACTCAAATGATCTCAACTTCGCTGTCTTTTGCTCCTCTGGAATGCAGCCCCTCCCTCTGGGAATCCAGATTACATTTCTACCACAGAGTTGAGAGACAAGGGAGGGAAAGAGCCCGACTAGCATCAGCAAAGCCAAGCAAGCTTGCAAACTAAATCAGGCCTTTTTTAAAGTCCATAAAGTAGCAAAAAGGATTTTCACATACAAATAGATTGAGATTGGCTGTAAGAGCCGAAGAACTGGAAGATTTAAAACCTAAGAGCTAAGAAATAGTTAAGATTTAAAAATACATAGGACTTATAAAAATGGAGTATAATGATTAGTGTACTTATATTTTTGACAGGTTGATAGAAGTCAGTCATCAGGTATTACTTGGTTTTTTCTGTAACATCAAATCAAAAATAGAGAAAAGAATGAGAAACCTTCAGCAAAAGAACCTCAGAGAGTTTTACAAGCGTTTACTTCCCCAAAATTGAGCATGTTCTGTAGTCCTGCACTCTCTTATTTACAATAAGCTCATTGAATTCAATGGAACTTGTGTTTTCTGAATAAGTAGCTATCAGGATTGTGGTGCTAGACAATTATTTTCCTGTTCAAAATTGGAAACTGGCTGAAACACATGAAATTGGATGGAAAGAGCTGGATTGCAGCCATTGGGTCTAAATGCCTACACAAGTGCAGAGATCCAAATTAAGGAATCCTTGATAGGCAGCCATCTATTTTCACTTCAATCATCGAGTGGGATGATATTCTCAGGTCTCTGGAAAATTGGTTCCACTGTTTCATTTTTCAAAGTTTCAATTGAACTCCGATTTCCTCAAGCTCTTATTCATTGTCTTTTACTTTGGATGATAGAGAGGGAAACATGGTCTTCTTCTGGGAGGCACGTATTCCGGCAATTCAAGGACTGCCTGATATATACCCAGACAGTTTTCTGTAGACTTTTTTGAAATTACCAGATCAACAAAGGGAGAGAAGCTTGGCCTGGCAAGACTTACTTTTGACAAATCTATTCAATGAATTAATGCATTATTTTCAATATGTTTCAGAAACTTTTCTAGGAATGGGATACTTATTGGCTTGTAATTCCCTGGATCTTCTATTCTCCTTATTTGAATGTTAAGAATAGTATCTTCCTCACGCTCCCCTCCCCGCCCCCATCCCCACTTCACATGTTTTCCAAGATTTCTCAAAAGTGTAGGATAAAGGCTCACTATCATATTTTAAAATTCCTTCAGGACAACAAGACAATATTCCTTGTGCTCTAAGTCAGCCAGCTGGCTTTCATGTCTACAGTGGGACTTGAACTCACGTCTCCCTATTTCTAGCCTGTTGCCTTATAACCACTATACCAGTGGTGGTGAACCTTTTTTTGGTCTGCGTGCCAGAAGTGTGGGTGCATGCACGCGTGTGTGCATCCACATGCTCTGCACCTCCCATGCTTGTGCACGCATGAATGCAGCCCTCCTACCACCCCGTGCAGTCTCCCGGCCTTCTTCCGAAGCAAGCTGATCGTCAGATCAGCTGTGTTTTGGCTTTGGAGACGCGCGTGCATCTGCATGGGGTGGGGGGGGTGTTGTGCATGCCTGCACGGGCAATGAGGAGGGTGGGGGGGTTATGTATGCTTGCACGGACAAGCCCCCAACCCCCCACACGCATGCACACGTGTCTCTAGAGCCGAAACACGGAGTAGCTGAACTTGGGAAAAAGGTATGAGAGACCACCAGGGACTTTGGACCGGTGGGTGGGCCCACTTAAATGGCGGTGCGCATGCCTGGAAGGAAGGCTCTGTGTGCCACTTCCGGCACACGTGCCATAGGTTCGCCATCGCTGCACTATACTAAACTAGTTCTAGCCTTCTGTGTCGCTTTTTGGCACCTCTCCCCTGTTGTTTCTTACCAAGGGTCTGAAAATGATGACTCCATTTTAGCAATGCAAAATATTTCCATTAATATAAATAGTACAACATCTCCCTCATCTAAACAACTTTTTGGATGTTTTCTTTAATCAATCATAATTACAAAAACAAACCAGAGCCCTGCCAAAAGTCCCTCACTTACAGCTTTATATAATTCAGAAATCAAGAGCAAGAATTGAAAGAAAACAGAAAGTCCTTCGGTAATATGTTGGATATGTTTATATCTATTATTCCATGTGTGGATTAACTGTCATGTACTTGTCTAAATATTTAGAATGTCATTAGGGAAACAAATTTTAAAGCTTGCTTTCGTTCTAAAATTATTAAAATGTTACATGTTGAAGAACTTGTTATTTAAAATATTTTCTATTTTCTTTGTTTTTTCTAGGTGAGAGGCCTGTACAACAGCAGAATCCAAAAACACCAAAGTGAGTTTTATATATATATGTATGTTTATAAATGAAGTAAGTTCTCCTTGGTTTTTGAGCTGCTGCAGGGAAAAATGTGTTGTATATCACATTTTAACATTTAAGTTGGCTTTATACAGGTAGTCCTCTAGTTACAACCCTCACTAAGCTCAAAATGTATGTTGCTAAGTGAAACATTTGTTAAGTGGGTTTCCCCATTTTCTTGTTAAGTGAATCACTGCATTTGTTAAGTTAATAACATGGTTGTTAAGTGAATCTGGATTTCCCATTGACTTTGCCTGTCAGAAGGTACCGAAAGCTGATCACATCAGCCCAAGGCCCTCCAGCCATAAATAGGAACCACTTGCCAACCATCTGAATGTTGGTCACATGACCTTGGGGATGCTGCCACGGTCATAAGTGTGAAAAACGGCCATAAGTCACATTTTTCAGTGCCGTTGTAACTTTGAACAGTCACTAAATGATGTGTTGTAAGTCGAGGACTACCTGTACTATTATATCTAGGGGAATGAAACCACTACACACATACTGTGATCTGATGAGGTTGTCTCAGCTCCAAGAAACATGCATTTGTATGCCTTACTTTATTACTGCACATGTTTACGTTTAGAATCTAGGTTTGTATTATTGTTTATTTGTAAAATAAGTACTGGTGTCAAGGAGAAGCAAGCTTGATCGTGTGTTTACGTGATGGATGCCACTTTTGTTAACCCAGAAAAAGACTTTTAATAAGGTTAAGTGTAAGGGAACAATACTTGCTTACATACTAATAGTACTTGATTACATAGAAAGTTGTAGTAGTTTTCATCTGGATTTCTGTTGTCCAAATGTTCAGTGTAAGTCAATATTCTGTGTAGATTAGACTAAGTAGTTATCCCACCCTTTTCAAGAATATTTTTTTGACCACAAAAATATTATTCAGAGGGGTTAGTTTGCATAGAACAAACAGTTTTAGGTATAACAAAATCAGTGGTAAGTGGTCCACTTCCAACTGATACTCAGTGACTACTAATGTGGTCACCTACAAAATGTGTAGTTGGACTCTGTCTGGTCTGTGCATAAACAGAGAGCCCACAGTCTCACAGCTGTCATTCATGTGTTTTCCTTTGAGATGAGATACCAAACATTATAGCTTTAATTCTGGTGTTAGAAACATGTGTTTACTGTTTAAGCATTTGTTTGGTCATCCTGGTTGGTTATTCCATGAAGGAATCAGAGAGGCAATGCATAGAAATTACTGATGGAGCAGTAAGCTGAAAGATTTTGAAACAACATAAATAAGATGTATGAGATGTGGAAACTGGAGCATTAGAATATTTTAGAACTCTTCAAAGCTTTTTATGATAGAAAGATACTTGTCAAAAGTTTCTCAATATCTAATCAAAAGAAAGGTTCACATACATCGAGTCGTTGGGGATGAATGCTGAGATGAAATATAAAATGCAAACCATGTCAATTGTTTTACTTTACAATGCTTTGAAATAGCCTTGCTGTTAACAAGCTTAATGAGGCTATTAAATTGGTTTCAACATTTTAAAGATGTTTGCAAGCTTACTGTGTTTTCGAATTCCAAGCTGAACTTAACATTTAAAATAATCTGTTAGTGGTACTCTAATATGCTGACTGATGAATTCCCCATTTTCAGCAGTTCAACACTGGTGTTTTTATAGTCAGAACAGAACAGAGAATCATTTGTAAGGCTTAACTACTGATGTGGAATGAGTGTTGAAGCAATAAATAATGAAATCTACAAATACAGAAGTGAGTTTACAAATGCCACAAGCCAGAGGAAGCTAGTCACTATCCATTTAATTGGGGTGGGTAATTTTTAATTTTGTTTTTAATTTTGTTTGTTTTTTGAAGCTGTTGAAATGGGCAGAGAAAGCTTATACAAAGGGTCAGAAAAGATGATGATGGTTTATATTGTGCTTCTTTAGAATTTATAGAACAATGTTGGTAGAAAACAGCAGTTACTTGCTGGAGTCAGTTATTAAAAAAATGATTATTAAAAAAATGGGGTTGCACATGGCACTGGGGTCTAAGGCTACTCAGCTCTGCCATTCCATTTATCATTATGATGATTGTATGAACTACAAAATTTTAACATAAGTTAAATACATAGCTTAACATTTGTTAAGCGCTGGACATCATAAAGCAAGGAAATTGTGAGAAAATAAATCTATAACTTTTTCAAAGACCTGGTAGATTACAAAAATTTTAAACAATGAACTCTAATTTATTATAGCCACTGGGGTGGCCATGCTGAACTTAGGGCATTAAAGGCTAATGTGCTATGACATTTTCATAACCTCCAATCATTTCATAAGCTGCATAGAGTATTTTCTGAAGAATAGTAAACAAAACATTTAGAAATGAAATATAGAAAATGCAGACAGTGATATTACCGTAAGAGTGCTCATTTTCAAACAATCTATCTCAGTCATTTGAATAGCCACAGCATTTATGCCATAATACATAATCTTAGTATTATTTTTTTCCTTGTGGGCATTCATATTCAGCCTTTAATCAGATTTCTAGGACTGTGTATATGTAACAAAAATCTGTATCAGTTTAAAAGTCTATGCAACTTACAATTAACTGTAAAAGGTTGCGCAAAGGTGACACAGTATTGTGCTGGTTCTCTTCCCTGAACCTGGTCTGGAAGGATGCTATGGTTGATGGTATCAAAAGCCAGTGAGATGTCAAATAGAGCAATGAACCTCAACCTGATCCTGTCAGAGTTCATCCAAAAGCATGAACCTGTTTCCATCTCATGTCCTGGACATTTTTTTTGTTCCTATTTAATATCTACATAAAACTGCTGGGTAAAATCATTGCTCACCATGGGGTGATTGACACCCAATTTGTATATTTCTGCCTCTGTTAAGTGCCTTGAGGCTATGGGGGTCTGTATGGGGAACAACAGGCTTCAACTAAATCCTAGTAAGACTGAGTGGCTTTGGGTTTTAGAGACATCTCTTTCTGGAGATGTCCAGACCATCTTTGGTGTTGGATGGGATTGCACTGGTCCAAGCAATCCCAGTGAGCAATCTACCAATCTTTTGCACTCAGAACTCCTGCTCAATGTGCAGGTAACAAGTATGACCAGAAAGCTTCAAGTTGTGTGCTAGTGGGGTGCCTTCCTGGATTGGAAGTTTCTTCTCACAATTATTTATGGTCTATTCATCTCCTGCATGAACTTCTGTAATGTTCTCTACATGGGTCCACCTTTGAATAGGCTCTGGAGCTTCAGCTGAGGCAAAATGTGATGGCACAGTTATGTGTACTTCAGGAACTGCACACCTTACATCTCTTCCTTGTAGGCTACATGAGTTACCTGTTTGCTTGTAGGTTTAATTCAAGGTGTTCATTATGACCTTTAAATCCTACATGGGATGGGATTTAGTGGAAGAATCAAGTTGTGGGTGTCATCAGTTTACAAGAGTGTCCTCTTGTGAGTCCTAGGAGGAAAGCCCATAACTCATGCCCCATGAAACATCCTTCCCCTTGGGAGGCTGAGCCCAATCCCGTTGGTCTTTTGGAAAGCTCACAAACTATGATTTTGCCAACAAGTTTGTGCATCCCGTGGTATAGTGGAGCCTGTTGGATGACTATTTAATTGCATTCTCTGTATGCTTGTGGCTATTTTGCCTTTTTATTTTGTTTTTAATTTAAATTTAAATTCTGGCTTTATTGGTCTTTACATATTTAGTTTCATTATGTATGCTGCTCAGAGTCATGGTGTGAAATGGGTGGCTATACAAATGTGATAAATAAAAATAAACAAAATAAACTTTAGCAGTGGAACCTATTATCCGAACTAGAAAGTAGCTGTGAAAGACATGTATTTTCACTCAACTGTTAATAAATGAGGACAAGAAATCATCAATATCAGCTGTGCAGGATTTAATTATTGTGAATAGTTATGATTTAGAAACTTTTAGAGAAGAAGAGATTCCCTAACTCATATCATATAGAGAGAGTTTGGGGAATGGGTTTTATTTCTTTTTGTGTGTATTCACAAGACACACACGTGTGTATTACATTGTGGAAGAGCAGCCCTTTTGAAGAAAATTATAAGCCTGTTAGGCTGCCTATTTTTTTTCTTTTTTCCTGCCCCTTTAAGCCTTTTCCCTCCAGCCTCAGCATGGCAGAAGAGCCAATAAAAAGCTGAAACTGTCAAGACAGGTGGAGGAAGAGCTGGGAGAGAGAAGAGGTGGAGCCTGCATTAGTAGCTCTGCAGCCACCGGCAACAGAAATACAGCAGCCAAAAAGAAGACGCTATTTTTTCCTTCAGAAGGACTGGACCATCCAGACTGGAGGCCAACCACTGAAAACATGACAGGAAAAGATGCAATTGCTCTTACTTTCTGTCCATTAACAGAGCAGAAAAACATTGTAATAAATCCCCGAGGGAGGAAAAAGACAGACTTTGTAAGAGGAAAACTTTGTTATGTAATAGTCATAGTATAGAGCACGGGTGTCAAACTTGCGGCGTCATGTTGCCATCACGTGACATTTCGTGACATTTTTTTCCTTCATGGAGCTGGGGTGGGCATGGCCTGCACATGACACATTCAGCATGCGAACCACCAGTTTGACACCCCTAGTATAGAGCACACAATGTAGGTAAGAGTCTATTATCTAGTCTAGTAGAAATAGAACAGAACAGGACAGAGGCTCTAGATTGCATTCCCATACAGCATTGTCCGTTTCATATACAGGTAGCCATCAACGTATGACCACAACTAAGCCCAAAATTTGCTAAGTGAGACATTTATTAAGTGAGTTTTGTCCCATTTTATGACTTTTTTGGCCATAGTTGTTAAATGACTCGTTGTAGTTGTTAAGTTAGTAACATGGTTGTTAAGTGAATCTGGCTTGCCCATTGACTTTGCTTGTCAGGAGGTCGCCAAAGAGGATCACATGACTCCCAAGACACTGCCACCGTCAGAAATATGAGCCAGTTGCCAAGTGGCCGAATTTCGATCTCGTGACCACACGAATGGTTGTTAAATGTAAAAAATGGTCATAAGTCACTTTTTTCAGTGCTGTTGTAACTTTGAACGGTCACTAAATGAACTCTTGCAAGTCAAGGACTACCTGTATCACTTTCCTATCTTTATTTTTGCAACCAAAATGTTTCCCTAAGCTTTAAATGGATTGAATGTAAAGAACCCACCTGTTCCAGGGTCCAGTGCTTGTGATTCTCTTAACTCTAGGTCAACTTAACAGGGCATGGTTTAAAAAAGATCTTGTGCTACATGCAATTGTGCAAATGCTACTTGCACTACATGTCATGAACCTAGTGATCAAATTACATAATTGCATCATTTGTCTTCTCTTTATTGTTTAGAATAACTATCACAATAATTATATCTGTTCCATATCAATTAATAATTGTATCTCAGAATATTGTTTTGTAACAAATTGGTAATTTTCTTATTTGAAGGTTGTATTTCACTTTGATGCAGGGTGCTGTCAGATCCATAAACTCAGTCATTGTTTTTCTGGCACTATGTCTGTGCTTTGTGTTCTAGGCAAAGGTTGAAGTTGTGTCTCATTCAATTCCTTCCCTAATACATGCATGCTACTTACTGCTAAGTATGATCCTTTACTACTTTCCATTGCTAAATTATTACCAAAGGCAAATATTAAAATCTCGTTAGATTACTTAATTGGTTGGTGAATTTGCTCTAGCTTGAAGTCGCATGGAATCATATAAATAACACAACATAAGCAAGAAAATATAGAATGTTTACGCACTAAGCAGATAAAATTTTAGGATTAGTGAGGAGTTAAATCTTCAAAATAGGCAGTTTTACCATTCAAAACTGCAGTTCTGCTTCTGATAAAGCCTACAACAAAATGAGGGTTTCAATTAGTGAAGCAGGAGTGCAGTTCCAATGTGTAATATGCAGAAAATCATGAAGCACTAAGACCAGATTTTTAAAATAAAGTAATATCTGAAAATTGCAGTAGCTCTAAACTAGAGGTCAAACTTGGCAACTTTAAGACTTGTGGACTTCAACTCCCACAATTCCTCAGCTGGAGTCATTAATTGTGGAGCAAGGGGATGCTGATTACAAAGATCAAAGGATGTTGAAATTGTAAGAGTGGAACATGTTTAATTGTGTCTCTGCTGAATGTTAGGCTGGGGACAACCATCATCCCAGGGAGCTGCCTGAGTGGCATTTTGCAGATGATCCCTCAAAAGGTTCTTCTGTTTCCACTAAAGATGACTTTTAAAAGCAGTGAGGGCTTCTTTTTTGTTTGGCAAAGATGTCATGATCTACTTCCATATGGTTAAAAGAATTGAGTGCATCTTGATAACCAATTTTTCTTTTCTTTTTACCCTTGGTAAACAATGACTCTCAGGTATTTGCTAAAAGTAAAATCTCTTGCACTCATTTATCTGCAATTACTGTAATCTTGGCAAAATATGTACAATAGCTGTTGAGGCTTCATAAGTAATATGTTTTCTTTCTTGCATTCATTCTTTTTGCCATCCTCATAAATGAGTCTTTATTTCATATTCACTGGAGCAAGGATGACTTCATTTCCAAAATTGAATCTTCATGAAAGCCGACAAGGTTATAAAAACCATCAGTGATATAATAAGCTTCTCATTTTCACCTTTGGCAATGGCAGAAAATAATTCAGTCTCCTGAGGTAGTTTTCTGAGCTACAACAGACCACTCCCGGTGATGTATTTCATTTTTTTACAAAACCCAAATTTTCTCTTAATAATTCAGAAATGTCTAACCATAGACATTAAGTCACAAATGGACGGGTTAAAAATGGGGAAGGTTTGCATTGTTTTCAACAAATCTAATAATATCTAATTATTATTGGGTAATATAATATGAGTCAATTACAATTGAGACAATTTCCTTATAATTTTCAGATACTTAGTTTTTATAGACCTGCAAATTATTATTTCCTTGTTCTCCCAAACCACAATGTTAGAAACAATACATTATGGCTCTTCACAATTTAAAGGGAATGGGAATATCTCTTGTTATTATATTGCCCAGGACTTCCTGTGGGATCAACTCTTAAAATATAATTTACTTGTACAGAAAATTCTACATACGTGTATTCTGAACAGGCCATCTGCTACAGATTTTATCAAGTTTTTAGACCTTATTGCCAAAGTGTAATCCAATGTAATTTTCCAGAGACATTCTCCTTCATTTTGGATCTTTGCCCAAATTTGCCAGAAATATTTATTGAAATCATATGTCAGGCACAAGCAACTAGAATCACCTGTGAGTAGTCTTAAGCTGTACCTTTATTGTTTGTCACTCAGATTAGGCTTTGTGGATTTGGAAGAGGTAATGCTTAGGTTTTTTGTGGCTGCATAACCACTCTAAACTAGGCCGTAGCTTGCTCCCTTCCTCCAGCCTAGCTGGCAATTCCCCCATCACATTCAGATTGGGTCTGGAGGGGACTGGAGACTAAAACATGAAGAACAGTTACAGGAACCGGGCTTGGCTAGTCTAGTGAAGAGAGGACCAGGGGAGACATGATAGCAGTGTTTCAATATTTGAGCGGCTGCCACATAGAGGATGGGGACAAGCTATATTCTAAAAGAGCCTCGGTGGCGCAGTGGTTAAATGCAGCACTGCAGTCTCTGCTGACTTGTTCAGCAGGTTGTCAGATCG
>JANHGC010005441.1:218815-229911 GCA_027560395.1 Boaedon fuliginosus | reverse complement strand
AGCTTGCCTTCAGAAGTTGTGGGAGCTTCATCACTTGAGACTTTCAAGAAGAGATTGGACTGCCATTTGTCAGAAATGGTGTTGGGTCTCCTGCTTGGGCAGGGGTTTGGACTAGATGACCTACAAGGTCCCTTCCAACTCTGTGAATCTGTTCTGTTCTGACATATTTGCCCAATTCAGTTGCCAATCCACACACATGCACACATTATTATATACCGTAGATACTCTTGTTACGTGCAATATTTACTGTGACCTTGAAATGTCACATATTGTTGGCTATGCAAATATAGGAATGCACATTTGCAAGTCTCATCAGGTGTTATTTTGAATATGACAAAAATGGATTGCAATCTACCGGTAACATTTTGAATTCCTTTGTGAGATATTAAACTGAACATATATCTCTTCTATCTCTCAACATTTAAGCAATTTTAACTTAATTATTGTGAAAATCATAAATTATAAAGAAAAAATGTGGTTTTTAAGGAGACAGTATGTCTCCAAATTGTACCTTATGTTCATAGACCAAACATAAGAAGCACATAGTCGATTTTTTACATAAACAAAGTGTAATGGAAAGGCACTGTATGCCATTATTTTCAGAAAGATATACTCAAGAACCCATGAATGTATTATGTAAAACCCTGCTGCCTGAGATGACCCTGGCTAAAATAAATTCTCTTTGATGTTTTGGACCTTGTTGTGGTATTGCTCAAACTGATGCAGAAAGTCTACTTTTTTAAAAAAAAAAAGTCATCCTAAAAGTTCAAGAAACATAAGACTTCATATTGAGATAGATGTTGCATCAAACAAAAGCAAAACTCAATATCTACAAAATAATTATTTTTACAGAAGAAAAATTTCAAGTAGAATATAGAAGTGATAGTTCCCTAGAATTTACGTTTTGCTAGGTGCAAGTTATCACAAGTTACTTTGAAGTGGTTAGATTTGCACAAAAATTTTAACACTATGCAAAAAAGAAATATTCCTCAAATTTTGCTGCACAGCAACAAGAAACAAAAAAGGAATGGGATTATTTGGTGACACAGAGGAACCATTTTTACAAATGGTTTATATTGGAGTCTGAAGTGCAGTAACAAAGCAGAAACATTTGAGGCATTTTCTTTTTAAAGGGTATTCTTTCACAGATATTTTTCAAGAACAAATGTAGCTAACCAAGCCGACATTGCTTCCTACTGTGCAACATTTTAGTGTTACTAAAACATGATATAGCACTTTTCCAGAGGCTTTTGAGAAATAATTCAAGAATAGCGACTTGAATGTAATCAGTCTCTTATGAAAAAGGTACTTTTCATAAGATGATATTGATAAAGATTACTACTAGAGCACTCTCAAGAAAACTACACACACACACACCCAATGTAACAAATTGAATAAATATAAAAGAAATATTTACACAAACGCTACATATGAAACTTCATTATAACTTGGCTGCATTCTGGTTCAAAAATCTTGGCTTTCTCTCAGGTTAATGAATGAGAGGGAGCCTCAGTTTAACACCAGGGGTGGAAAGCTGAAGTTACTGACGAAATAAAGCTGGCCTCTTCCAGAGATAAACCCACCTTTTTTTAGCTATCTCTGCTACCAACTGCTGACTGCCAGAAGAAAGTTTTGAAGTCTACCTACTCATGGCAATAAAATGTCATTAATTTACAAAATGCTAAAAATGGCATAAGGCTGCTCTGCAGTATCCCTGGAATTCTGAAACTTATCACTGAGTTGTTGAGGCAGTGAATAGATAATCAACTGAAGCTGTGATTCTAAGTAACTTTTGGATTACTACAAGGGCAGTCTCACTAAGACATTAACGTATTAATTAATGAGGGATTTTTCCTTCATTTTAAACAAACTAAATCCTGCTAGGTTTTTTTTTTTTAAATAAAAAGCTAAGGAGCAATACACAACAGCAATTAAGAGTGCCACAGACGGTTCTCTTGCTGTGGTTTCTGTATATCTTAATAACATGTTTGAATTTTTGGTTTATTGTTTCCTTTAATTGTTACTCCTATTAGATTCTTCTTTTTTCTTTATAATCATAGGCATTATATAAATGAGTGTGCCCCAACAATCAAGCCTGTGATTATTACGCTACATAATAATACACATTTTAACAGTGATTTTGCCAATTACATAAAGTTCCATTCTTCTAGTTGGCAGAGCTAACCGAAAGACTTGCTTAGAAAAATTGCACTCCCAGTTGTACTGACTCTACTTGTGTGTTCTAGCATGTACAGGGAATCATCTGTGTAGTTTAATTTTTATTGAATAATGTGATGTCATAGCAGCAATATTTGGACAGGAAACATGGGTAGAGGCATCCCAGTTTTGACAAAACCAGGTGAGTATTGTAGTTGCATTATGTCAAACCAGAGTGCTGATAATTAATAACCTGGATTTTATAAATTATATACAAATAAGCAGATAGTTTTTGTTACATAATAACGTGGTTTGTTTGGGTCTAGCTTTGCACATTGTTGAAAATAACCAGAATGTGTTTTATTCAACTTTTGTAGTTCCATGGCTGAATCTTGTTAATCACCCACATCTTCGCACTGAGAATATATTCACATGTAGAACTTGTACCAAGAGGGATGTTTTTAAATCCAATTTTCTTTTGAATCTTATTTATTTATTCATTTTGGATTGAGAAATGATCATAGGACAGTAATGGGACAGTAATGGCCTTTCTTTTTGATTGGCCACTGTGAGAACAGCGTGCTGGACAAGATGGGTCGTGGGTCCAACCTAGCAGGCCGTGGCTTACCTTCTTATGAACTCCTGAACTTCCATAATCTGCAGACATCTAGCCAGCCAATGGCAATACAAATAGAAAGGAATATATTAAAACAAGGTTTAGTTACATATATGGAGGCCGTATATTTAGTTTCCTAGAGAAGATTTTGGGGTTAGGACTTCTAATTCAGTTTTCTGAACAGCCAATGAGTCTTTGGAGGACTGTCCCTCTCCAATCATACAATTCGATCATGGATAAATACACAACATATGTTTCTTCCTCCCTTAGGCAAGGTACCTTGACTTTTGTTCTTTCTCTCAATGTGTTGGAGCCAGGATGTTGTTCTTTCTCTCAGTGTGTTGCAAAAATATTTGCAAGCAGGGCACCAAAGAAGAATGCATCCGAATAATTAATATAGCGGTACAAGTCTCAGAATGCCAGTTGCTTATTAAAATGTATACACTTTAGGCCAATTTCTGAAATCAGACAGCACAAAGCCTTATTGATGATATATCATCACCAGTGGCTCACAAAACAGTAAAAAAAATAATCACCCATACCCCACTCGTCCCTCCATAGTACAAATTCCTGGTCCCCAGGCAACACGTTCCCAGTACCAACACATTTTGCATGCTGAAGTATATCACTTTATTGCCCTTTTAAGTCCAAAGGGGGTTCACAAGATCACATCCATGTAAAATACTACTGGGATCTTATGACTTGCACGTTTAGGAGTATGGAAGTCTGGGATATTTACATATTCAGTCATGGTTTTTTTTTATTATTTAGTTATTTATTTAGATTTATACCCCGTTTCTCTTCCCCGGTCAAGGGGAACCTAATAAACAGGTTGAAAAGAACTGGAGCAAGAATGTACATATTTTCCATGTGTCCTACTGTGTCAGAGATTCGGCTTGTAGGCTGCATCTCACTGTTACTTTCTCAAATTTGGTTTCTCAAAAATTTGAGTTGAGCACAATTGAAATGTAGGAAGGCCATGTGTAGGAATAACTTCCTTTTCTTCACATACTTTTGTCTGAGATGGTACACTATAAGAATACAGTTCACAGCTGACAACAGTCTTGAATCTTACTTACTCACTGCCAAACTATACTTTTCATTTCTCCATCTTTAAATCAGAGTGACCCTTGAGATTGATCACTCCAATTACAGTTTATTGGAGATGTGGAAGGATGGTGATGAGATGAAGAGATGTATGTATCTTTCCTGCCACCACAGTTGTGTATCATTTATTGCCTAATATGTGGCTGCATGTAAGTAGCGCAGTTTCTTGAGAACAGCCTGATTTTATTATATTTCCATTTTCATTTATGTTTATCACATTTTTAATCCTTTATTTTTTCATAATCTATTCCAATATTTTGTTTTGTTTAAAGAGTTATTTTGCTTAATATTGTTATGCTGTATTTTATTCAGTCTTCCTTTCTTATTAATTTAGTTTTTGTCAAATTTTCATTACCTGCTATTTAATTTATTATTATTTAATTATTATTTAATTATTATTATTATTATTATGTTCAACATTCACCATTAGTGCATGGTGAATGCCGACATTTACCGGTGTATTTAGCAAATATTTCGGGAATACACCAAGCGACTATGTGTTTGTTGACATTCACCGTCTCCGTAATTCAGTTGCGATGAATTTTTCGCCTCTCTTTCTGAGAGGAATGACTAACAACCTAAAACGCACAGTACATTCAAAATGAGAAAGGAAAATAATAGAAGTTAAAAACTTACTTAATTATAGGGTTAGGGTTAGGGTTAGGTAATAAAAAACTCATTCTCCAATTTCGGTCTTTCACCGGTGAAAGTCGACATTCTCCAATTTCGGTCTTTCACCGTAACAGTTGTGTATTTGGTGTTTGTCGACATTCACCGGTGAATGTCGACATTCTCCAATTTCGGTCTTTCACGGTAACATATTCATTCTATATACCGTGTCCACTTCTGTCTCCAGATCTTCTTCTTTCCATTCCCAATTTTTGTTAAAGCTTCAAACAATGTCTTCTCCAGACCCTTCTGTTAGATTCTTGAATTTTTTTGGTTCATTTTTTGTTGCAAAATTGCAAATCTCTCTTTCATTCTCCCTTCAGGTATAGGCAAGTCTCTTTGACAGATTAACAAAGCTGTCACTGAAGCTAAAAGATTCTTTCCCAGCTGTTGAAATATCCTTTGGAATGTATCTGTTGTAACCCTATCTGCTCTGTTAACAATGTCCTCTTCCCTATTTTTGAGGCTTTCAGATTGTAGCCATTTTTGTCTTTAATTTTGTAATCCATATAGATGAAGTATCAAATAGATCCTTTAAAAATATTTTAGTCCTTAACTCTTTAGTTCAATTTAGCACTTCATAGGTCTTTTTCAAATGCCACTTATCTCATTGTTTAAAAAGCTTAGCCATTGAGTCCCCTTAAAAAGTTAGAGTCTTTTTTCCCACAGAGGTATGCATTATTTATTTAATTAAATTCAAAGTAATTTAAAGTAGATAACTTAAAATTTAACTGGGCCCTCTTGTTTTAATTTTTATAATTCAAATTAGTAAGTTTTTTTTTTACTAAGAACAACTTTCTTTTGATTAATTTTAAACCTTTATGATTATTTTTTTATTTTTATTTTTGATTAGATCCCAGGTTGAAAAGATGTCTAGTTGCTTTGCTGTTTGAAAAATCTCAATAGGCATCAAAGTATTTATATCCAAGTATGCTGTAGGAAACAAAATTTCATTTGTGTCCAATGCCCTTGAAGCAGACTGTGTGAGGCTGAGAGCTTGATATTCCTTTATTGGCTCCTGTTCTACTCAACGTGCTTACAGTTTCCATTCAGATCTTGTGAGTTTTCTTGTGAAAAGCAAACTTCTGAAGCACATGTGGGTGATCTCTTGGATTCTCCTGTATCCAGACAAGTTCTATAAATCTGACTTCACAACCAGGCCACAAGTTTCCACCTCAATATTATCTCGTTATTGGAGCAGTTTACTATTTTCTTCATCCAGAAACCCAACACAAATATGTTTCAAATAAATGAGCTTTAGCTGAAGGTAATTAACGATAGGTATAGAGATAGGTATATTTATGAATGCAACCTGTTGCTATGTGGGTTTTTAATTTATTTATTTTTTAATTGGGAATTAGAGTGGTCATCTTGCTCAATAAGAATTCAGGTTAAGTATGAAGCTGGATTTTAATCAAAATAAAATATTACCATTTAAGTTATTTACAAAAAAATAACATCTTTTCCCATTAACAGGTCACATAGACAATGAGATTTAAAAAACCAAAACAATTTATACTTCAGACCTTTGTGTATTTATTGATCTATACAATTTTTATTTTCTTTTATTTTATTATGAATGATATCAAAGCAGAGCGTGATATTATTGAAATCAGGAACCATTTATTTTCTGTAAGCCACATTTATTTTTTTCTTCTGACAAAATTATGAAGGTTGCTCCACAAATAATATACCTAATAAAATAGCCTTGAACGAGTTGCAAAAACAAGCTTACAATTTTGTTTTAAATCTATTAGTTGATGAAAAAAGAAATAATATTAATATTTACTATTAGGAAGGTTTCTTTTCTGCTTTGAGAAATCTTAAGGGATTGTTTGGGAATGTAATATGCAGAAACCATAGATGCATGGTTATTTGGAACATCAAGGGTTGTTCAAAACATCAAGGCTAGATGAGAACAATAAGTAGAAATTGGACATCTTCTTTGCTCACTAGAAACATGTTCTGAGAATGTACGGGGAGTCTTTAGATTCTGCATGCTGACAAAATGAGGGAAATGGTCTGTAATATTAAAAGGCAATAATGTAAATGGCTAGACTTAAAGATGTCAAAGCATTCTTTGTCCATTCAGTTCTGAAGTCCACCAATTGAAAACAACAACAACACCATAATGAACAGATGTCTTAAGATGTTTTAAGTAACCCTACTTCTAATTTGTAACATACATTAATGTTTGGTGTGGTTTGTTTTACATGTATCGGTTTAGGCATGGAGATGAGGATCTTGCTTTTTTTATCATGCTAATATTTGGCCTACACACCAGTCTGCAATTTTACCTTCAAGTAGTGTGTTTGCTGGTTTCCTCGGCTTTGGCCATCACTTTCATTCAGTGCATTGGGTTGCTAAGGAACACAAAGGAAAGGATGACCCACACTCAGGGTTCAAACTTATATTGTAGTGCCATTATCATGCCATTAGCTTGTAGCTAAATTCAAACTATATTAAATGCTTGGTTATTAAATTTTTCATCATGCTTTCTTTCACATGCATTTATTAAATTTATTTTTACAGTTGTTCCAACCTCTGTATACATTAATTGTATTTTGCATCTGCACTATGCTTGTCATGTTGATAATATGTTATGGTTAATAAGACCATGATAATTATGTGAGACTATCTGCTATATGTCAGTTTTTCATTACATTGGTAGAATAGTAAAATTTGCAGGAAACCACTTCAGAACTGCATTGAAATCACTTTCCCACACTGGGATTTCATTCACTGATATATGAAGTAAAAAGAGAAGAAAAATGTTATTAGAAACCAAGATTCAGGAAGGCAATGATATAACCCAAAGCATCTTGGACTATATACTAGAAACCACCAAACCAATTTCACCAGGAAACCAAGGGATTAAAGGTAATGAGTGCTTTAATGCTTGAGTTCTATGTTTTCCTATATCCAGCCATAAAATAAGAACATTTCCAAACTCTAATCCCATCAATTAATAATCCTGCCCCATGCTTGGTAGCATTCAACCCAAGTAAAATATTGTTCTAATTTTCTGACTGCTTGCTAGAAAAGATGTATTTTGACTTCTTTTTGCAGTTTAAGATTATTTCATCTATCTAAAAGAAAATTGAAAATTCTCCTACTTTTAAAGACCCTTTCTCTTGTCTCTTCCAATGTAATATCAGATGCTTTGAGTAAGTCCTAAAATGGTCAGAAAGGTACAGAAAGGAAGCTTAAAAAATATTTATACAGCTTAGATCTAAGTTAAAACCAATAATTTCTAATGTGTCTGGAAATTATAAATAGTAAATAGGCACTTTGCATCTTATTCCTAGAATCATAAAGATGGATGTGTTTTTAAAATTAAAGTTTTCAAATAGCCTTAAAGGCAGTCCTTTGTAGCTGTTTTCTATAAAAATTACCAACTATGTACTGTAAATCAAATGGTGGTACTCTGACATACTTAGTAAAATTATTTAGAATCATCAATGGGGTGACAACCCTTTGAATTCACAAATATTTTTACATCCACTGTTACTTCCAAATCTGCAAATTTTTCAAGAATAATTCTTGAATTCTAAATCCCCAGGACATCAATCTAGTTTTTGGTATATTTTATGTGTGGTAGAAAAATACTATTTCACCTATTTAATTGACAAAGTTTTTCTTACTTTGTGAAGGAAAAAGAGTTCTACTAATGAAGACGTTTCCTCTTGGTGAGGAGACGGGCAAGGATGCATCTCTTTTTGTTGTACCAACAGTTGTCAAAGGTAAGATAAAAAAATGCATTTTAAAAGTACAGGTGTTAATCAAAAGTTAAAAAAAACACTCTCTCTATATGTTCTGCTTCTGTTTTTTTTTTAAAGAAGGCTCTTTATATTACAGTTTTGATGTGGCTTGTGTTGTTTATTATTTGTTAGTTTTCATGTGGCTAATTGTTTATGCTTATGTGATACAGATGACTAATTAACTTATGCTGGTTACTTAACTAACCCTGTTACATTGTTTTGTCTAAATATGCATTTTATTGTGTTTATGAAAACACATTTATGCCTTAGTCTTTATTCTTTATCGGTTATCTGTCAATGATCTCATTAGGATCTTTTTGGGAACTCAGCAATGGAGAAGAATATTGTAAGCCAGTAGTTCCCATTATGTAAGAAGGTACTACAGATGATTCTTGTGCAGGCATTTTTTCTACATATCTAAGGATTTCCTATTTTTTCTATGGTGTCTAGTGACACTGTTATTTACTGGTTTGTGGGCTAGTCTTTAAAAGCTGTCAGTAATGTAATTATCTATGTAAAACATTGGTTCACAAACATTACTCCAAGTTGACTATGGAGATTCCCAATCATTCAGGCTATAGCTATACCAACTATTTTCTAAAATGCAACTGGACTTCCTTGGTTTTTCTCCTTTGAAAGCGTTTCACTTTTCATCCAAGAAGTTTCTTGGATGTCAGAACTGAAGAAGCTTATTGGCCTTTGAAATGAGATTAGTCCAAGTTCCAAAGATTGATTTTGAGTTTTAAAACAAAGATGGTTTCTTTAATTTCTTTAATTACAGTATTTTTACTTTACCAGTGTATCATTTCATCAGTTTATCTTCTGGGCTATAATTGTTTTGCCAATAGTGAAATTTGTTAAGAGTATTTTAAGTTTACTATCAATTATCATTCATTTTCCTTTATCATAAATTAGGAACTTTGGTTGTTTGTTTACTAATATCTTAGCGCCACAAGTCATTTCTTTAGCTTATACAGTTTGGTTTAGACATTTATTACATTGACAGAAAAGAAGTGGGAGCAGCCAAGAATCCATTCTTGCTTAAAGTGATACCTGAAAGACTACAATAGCAAATTATGTGGTCCATGTAAGGAAAAAAAAATATGGCAGCAAAAGTATTTCTGTACCGTCTAAGAAGGGTATGTTGAAAAATATACCTACGGGAATAAACGTATAAAAGTAAAATGTAAAAAAAGACTAAAAACTGCTTTACATTTTTAAAAATTCTTTCCTGTATAGATAATACAAAGTACGTTTACAGTCCTGGATGTCCAGTTTTCTACTGTTTGCAAGACATCATGAGAGTCTGCAGTGAATCCAGTTCTCATTTTGCTACAATTACAGCTAGAATGTTACTCTTCTTAGATAAGTAAGAATTTTTTTTATTTTTATTTTAAAATTGTGTTTGTAGGAAAATTAATCTCTCAATAATTATTTTTTGTGACATACATAGTGCCTGGTGCGTGGAATGCAGAAATGCATTTTATTCCAAACACAGATAGTCCTTGACTTAGAACAGTTCAACGGTACAACGGCACTGAAAAATATGACTTATGGCCATTTTTCGTAGTTATGGCCTTTGCATGATCATGTGCTTGGCAACTGGTTCATAATTATGACCGTTGCTGTGTCCCATCATGTGATTACCTTTTGCACCCTTCTGACAAGCAAAGTCAGTGGGGAAGCCAGGTTCACTTAACAATGAGGTTACTAACTTATCAGCTGCGGTGATTCACTTAAGAACTGTGGCTAGAAAAATCATAAATGGGGCAAAACTCACTTAACAAATGTCTCACTTGACAACATAAATTTTGGACACAATTGTAGTCATAAGTCAAGGACTACCTGTATGAAATAAAAACTTTGGGACTGAAATTCAGATGAACCTTTCTGATCAAGTTATAAATAATCTGATTGAAACTTAAAACATTTTGATAATTATAAGTTTCAGCTTCCCCTGCCCTCCTATAAAAACACCCTGGAAAGGTCTCAGAAGGCAAATGCGGCGAGGCATCAGTGTTTCTCATGCCTTTCCTTCTTCATGGGTGGTATGCCAGTGTCTGTCCTTACTCCTCCCCCTAGCTGGGAGAGCTGAGTACTGCAGCTTTTGAAATCAAATGCAACATATCCAACAGGCTCACCTATTCCATTTGGGAAAGTAAAAGGAAAGGGAGCTTTGACAGATAGCAGAAGTGGTTTTCAGCTGGTTTGGACCAGTTCTCGTGGACTGGTAGTGGAAATTATGGCCAGTTCGGAGAACCAGCAAATACCAGCTCTGACTGGCCTCGCCCACCCATGCCTTCCAGGAGACCCCAGGTCTACCGTTTTGGCTCCCAGGTAAATGCAGGGAGACCTACTAGGCCCAAAATGGGACGCGGGGGCCTGTTTTTGCTCCCAGGGGGCTGCAGGGAGACCTAGCCTATAAGGCTGGGGCACCCAATTGATTTATTCACTGCCTCCCAGCCGGGTCTTCTTTTGTTGCCCTATACAGGAGGGAGCTGGAAAGCAGGTTAGTGGGGTCGGAAGGGAATGGGGATTTTGCAGTATTCTTCCCTCAGGAGTGGGGAGGGAATGGGGATTTTATTTATTTAATATTTATTTATTTGGATTTATATCCCGCCTCATTTCCCTGGTCAAGGGGAACTCGAGGCAGCTTACAACAGTAAAATATACAATATAGCAAGATAAAAAATCCATCTTCATACACAATCATCCAAGGGGGGCACATTAATTCCAGGCCTTCCGCCAAAGCCAAGTCTTTGTAGCTTTACGGAAGGCCAGTAGAG